>VWZT01012501.1:187779-208352 GCA_013397055.1 Pachycephala philippinensis
AGGTCACCGCCGCTGCCGCAACCGGCGCGGCGCTCGCCCACCGCGGCCGCGGCGCCGCGGGGCACGGTGAGGGGCGGCGGTGTGTGTCAGCTGCTCCGCCGCCGAGCACCGGCAGGAAATGCCACCGCTGTGACTGCCGCAGCTGACGAGCGCTCCCCTATCCCGACGCGAGCATCTGACAGCTCCCAGTACGGTGAGGGGCGGCGGTGTGTGTCAGCTGCTCCGCCGCCGAGCACCGGCAGGAAATGCCACCGCTGTGACTGCCGCAGCTGACGAGCGCTCCCCTATCCCGACGCGAGCATCTGACAGCTCCCAGTTCCAACTGCCAGCGCTCCGTGCCCTCTTAGCCGCGTGTTTTCTCGCTGCCGGGAAAAGGGAATATCCGGGAGAGACCCCTCTCGGCAGTACACACACACACCGCTGCAGCCATAGTCTGTCCCTCTGCAGCCATAGGGAGAAGCCATCACACAGTTTATCCCAGTCTCAGTCTCTCGTCTTTTCTGCCAGGACGTGATTTTGTCACTCCCAGAGCGATCCCAGCCTCTAATACCTTCTGCCATGCAGTGATGTCTCTGGGCACAGACCCCCCGAACGGGGGAGGGATGTGCCCACAGAGGACCTAAAGCAGGGGTGTCCCCGCCGGGGTCCACATCGCCCGCTCCCGGAAGGAAACCCTCGAAGAAAAATGCACCACAACAATAAAGAGAGCGTAAACTTGGAGAAGACTCTCAATTTAAGCGAATACAGAGCCCAAAATGAAACTCTGTCCCTCCCTGACCCCGGGAGTCAGAGGCAGATGTGCAGCTTCATGGACTATATTGACCTCCAGACTGAGAGCGAGGCAGTGGGGTTAAATGAGGTTAACAAGTGGAGGTTAAACGCAGCTAAATGTAGTTTACCACCTCCTAATTTGGGTGAGTTTCCTCTCCTCTCAAATGAGGTAAACAGGTCAGTTTGTGCGAGCTTCATCACTTCTCGAATAAGGTAAGAGGGTGAGTTTTCCCATTTTTCTGTGCATGGTCAGCAGTTGGGAGGCATAGAGCTTTCCTCTTGGTTCACACTCAATATCCATCACTATCTCCAGACCCTTCATCCCCCAGCCCCGATTTCCTACAGAAAAAGCTCCTCATATTGCCAGTTCTCCTCCTCATACCAGCTCCAAACTACGTTTGCTAAGCCCTGCCATGCTGCTCTCTGGCTCTTGTATAGTCCCTGCCTGCGTGACTGGCTGTCGAGCAGTGCTGCCTGCCCTGGGCATGGTCAGGTACAGGGCACGATGGCCCACCCTCCCTTCCCATGCTCAGGGCTCTGTCTCGCTCCTCTGCCTGGCTGCTGGTCTTTGTGGACAGAGCACAAAAATAATGTATTTGATACTAGCCTATAAGGCCATGTCAAACCTCTCAAGAGATGAAATTGGCCTACAGACTCAAAGGAGAAGATAACGAATAAATCAAATGCTATTAGAAAACTACCTTGGACATAAAGAACAACAGCAGACCAAGTCCTCTCTGTCTGTGTATTTTGTGTCTCTGGGATTTTTAATGTTATATTTGGATTTTAGCAAAACAGATGTTTGAGTAATGTTTATTAACTGGTGGGTCATCGACCCCAGATGTTCACTGGGACTGTTAAAAAACGCTGCAGAACTCTTGCTTTTGGATAAGGCTTCAATTTGCAGGTGGTGGTGGAAGCACCCAAAGATGAGTATGGAGGCATTGGCACTCAGAGCAAAGGTCCACCCGGCCTGCAGGCCGTTTGTGGTGTTCAAGGGAGGCTCCAGGTTTTTCGGGTGCATGGACTCCATTCCTGAGAGTGGTCAATAAGGGGAAGGACTGCTTGTTCACTTCCTTTGTGGGCAAGGATAAATGTTGCTGCTCCTGCCAGGCGGGACAAATGGGAAAGGCAATGTACGCAGGTTCGTAGGGTGCCACAGGGAGAGGCCATCACATTATTGCTCCCAATCTCAGTCTATCCTATTTACTGCCAGGACATGATTTTGTCACTCCCAGAGAGATTCCAGATTCCAGATATCTACCTTCTACTTTTGAGACTCTCGGGGATCATTATAGCAGTTTCAGCCTGCTCTTGCCTCTGGTGCTGCACTTGGCAGTCCTGAAGGCAACCCCCATCTATCTTCAAGAATGTATTTATTTTGCTTCTCTCTCCTATCTCAGAACAACCCATCCAGACCTAGGACTGCTCTCTATGCTCCCATACTACATCCTTTCTGGTTCCTTCCCTGAGCTGGCTCCACACACATGCACGGTTTGCAAGAGCCAAGCACTTCTCTTAGGGATGGAGTATGGCAAAAAGCAAATAATGGGCCCACCACCCAGCCTCACACAGGATCCTTGTCCACATCAAGGACACCAAAATGTGTGTTTCCTGAGATGGTCCAGCAGGCAGAGCTGGCTGTGGGTAGCCATGGGGTGATGCAAACAGTGTGACTCCTGTCCTGGAGTTTCTAAAGGAGATCTCAGAAATGGCCCTGTCCACTCCTGTGCTCTATTTCTGCTGTTCAGCACAAAACTGTGGACTGCCACAGGAGACCACAAGAGGCACTTCAATGTTTGGTGAAGAAAACTGTCTCAAAGAGCATCAAGGTTTTTATTCTGCCCTGTAACCTGGAAGAAGATTCCACTCTGCCAATGTAATAAGAGGGTCAAATTTTTCTTGGAGCCTCTTTCTGCCTACCCCTTCCAAACCCACGCAAGCAAACACCTGGCATAATAACTTGTGGCTCTGGGTGCTAGCCAAGTCGTGGTGCCTGGGCTTCTTCTTGAGGGGCTTCTCTTTGACTCTAGCTTGGCTGCTAAAGGGGCTGTGATTCAGCTTTCCATGAAAGGCAAAACAAATCCTAGCATTATGGAGAGGCAGTGTACTGCTGGCATTCACAGTGGCATGGCACGTCTCCAGCCTGAGGGCTGGGCAGGCACTTGAATGATCAGTGGAAGAGTGATTGGGAATCCGTGTGTTTGGTCAGTCCTTAGAATTCTTCAGCCTCTGTTTACTGCTGCTGTCTGCAGAAGACTTGTGGTTCTGGGAAGAGACTGAAGTGAGGCATTGAAATATGAAGGGGCAGAAGAAGGGAAAAAGCACAGAAGGTGGGACAGAAAGCTTCTTCAAACCCCTTCCCACCTCTGGGAAGGAACACAAACATTTATCCCTCTTTCCTCCCAGCCCACACACATGGAGCAGATCAAGCTGCATGTTTAAATTCCAGAGGTTGCAGAGTGATTCCCATCTGTGCTACAGATTCTCCTACCTCTGGATGGGAGATGGCACAATGGTGTTGCACCAAGTAATGCTGACTTAAATGTTAAGTGCAGCTGATAGCTGGATGGTGGGACAGGATGCACTTTGGCCACCTCAGCAGAGGTATGTAGACTGATGACTCTTTTTCCTCAGGCCTGAAATGCTGGTGGTTCCTCAGGTTGGAACTGAATGCCTGCACCTTTCTGTCCCCGTGGAGGGGCCCTCCTAATCCTGGTAAACATCCACACATCAGCCAGGAATGCATGAGTTTCCATCAGCAGGCATTTGTGCTTGTGGATGAGGTGGATTTCTTCAGTGCCTGGCACGTTTACAATAATATTAGTTTGAACCCAAAACATAAACTTTGCAAAGAGAAAAAAATTGTTTACTTGAAGAGTGCCAAGGAGCAGCATTTTTTCATGCCACAACAGCTCCTGAAGTTTTCTATTTCTTTTTTTCCTTATTACCTCAGGAAAAAATTCCTTGTTTGTCTTTTTGACTGATGCTCAGAACAGTGCTGACATTTGCATAGATCTACACGAAGTCCCAGTTCTCTTCCCTGGTTGTTTACAGCATACACTGGTTTACATATAATAAAAGTTATTTTCCCCCATATAAAATTCTTTGTCACTCTTTTCCTCTTTGGTCAGTCCGTGTGATAAGATCCTCATGAAACCCTCAGTAATGTGTCTGTCCTGAATAATTTGAGCTCCACAACTGCAGATGGAACTAGTTCATACAAGTACACTTAGGTGAGGCAACTGATACCAAATCCATCCTTGCATTTCCAGTTTCTTTAAAGCAAAGATTCACTTGCTATCTACAGTTACTACCTTAAATACTGCCCTCTAAAAGTCTTTATAAAGATAGCTGTAACTGTGACTTCTTTCGTACATTAAATGATATAAATAGCCATAGCTCATCTAACTAATCTTAGCCTCTGGAAGCCAGTGGAAATTTTTCTATCGATTAGAGTCAGCTTGGGTCAAGCCCTACACAGTGTTTTCTGACCCCCTGCCCTACTTTTTCTCCATTCCTGTTTAACATATATATCTCTAACTCTTTCAGCTGGTGCACTTTTTTCTCTCTGTTGAAGAGAAATCCTGATAAGGAGGTCCCAGAGGTCTTTAGCTTGTCATCACATCCCTTCATAGGCTGAATGTGTGCAGAATGCTTTAGGAAGAAGCAAAAGCTAAATATAGAATAATTTAAAGCTGCCCATTAAGGGCATGCCTACATGACACAAATGCAGCTAGCTTAGGTACTGGGAGTGGTGCAGTCACAGAGCTAAGTATAACCAAGCAGAGGATGTGGCTCACAAACCATCCCCTCGCACTCACATCCTGTCTCTCGGTATCAGAGCCTTAGAGGAAGATATAAAAGCTCCCAATAGACAGTCATATACTAACCTGCCCATAGGGTAACTCTCTTCCTGATTAAGCTCCTCAGCAGTCGGTTTATAGCCTGAAGCACATAACCCTGCCACTTTTTTCTCTTACTCAGTGTTATTGCAAGCGTGCTTTTTCTTCACATACTTTGGTAATACAATTGTTTGCTTGGGCTGGTCAAATTGATGGGAAACAACCTCACGCAATAGTGATGTACTACAACTAGCCTCAGCTGCCCCTGTAGATTTTAATGGAAGGTGATGACTTGGACTTTTAGTCTGGAAAGACAAAGCATTAATTCTACATTAATTAAACCTATCTTATATCACTGCCCACCTTTTCCTTTTTATGCTATAAATTCCTTAATCTGTCAGTGTATCATCTATTTCTCCAGAAATAAAATCATCACCTATTGAGACAAAAATGAGAATATATGCTGCTTGATTGGGCCAAATGTGATTTTTGGGAGAGAGGCAGAATGGGTAGTGCAAAGGATGTACAAGGAGCTACCCTTTACCTTCACTGAAAAACCAAGACTCACACAACCTAGCTACAGGTGATTTCTGACACATTGTGCTGTCTCGGAGAAGGCATCAGCAGTGCTGCATTGAAGGCACATACAACTGCTGCCTTATGCTCTGACAGCTGCCAGTCCCTTCTCCCCACCACCCAAATCTCTCCAGGGGCAACTGCATTTCCCACTCTGATGTCTTCTTCTAAGTCTGGATTGTTGTATTTTCCTCTGCCTTTTTCAAACTCTTTTATATCATATTGTCCTGAAGAGCACCTTATTTCAAAGCACCAACGCTCTCTAGGAAGTTAGCTAAGCTGCAGGCTGCCAGCGATCACGTTGGCACTGCGTGACATGGTGCTGGCCAGGACATCCCTGGTGTGGTGTCACTGTTGTCACCTGATCAAAACCATTGCTTCAGAAGTCTTCTCGTAGCTCAGTTCCACCATTCCCCTTCTGAACACTCCAGGCCACCAAAACATAAACCCAGTTTGCTTTATCTCTTTGTAAGCTTTGTTCGTCCTCGGAGAGATGTAGTGTAACACAAACATAAAGCTCATCCTGGGCAGAGCAGAAATGCAAATGTTGCCTTCTCCTTGTTTCAGGGAAATTCTGCAAGTTGTATGAAGGGGACGCACAGACAGAAATGATAGCCCCAGCTCCTGCAAGGTTTTGTGTATCACCCTTGCTTCTCTCCTCTGCAGCAGCACAAGCTTACTGTGATTACTGGTGTATTTTACAAGGAAAATTCCAGAGAAAACTCAGCTCAGTTACAAACAGAGGCAAATACGACTTGCACCTGGGCCTTAAATAGCACAAGTTTGTAGAAAATGAATAGCTCTCTTTACAGGTGCCATTGGTCCCTGCGCATTGGCCCAGAGATTGAGAACTGCCTTTTACATCCAGGCAAAACAAAGGCAACTATAGTCAAATCTGAAAAAATTCTCTGGGAAATAAACCAAAACACATGTTGGCCCTGAGACTTACTACCTGTAACTATCCAAAGGATAGCTGACAGCTCAAGGGCCAAGACAGGTTCAAGCTCTATCCAGCACAGTGTTCTTTCCCCTGATTGTTGTCTCACCCTGGCTAACTTGGAGGCCAAAAGATGACTTATAGTTTCGAGGTGCTGAGTTGAATCAAGAGATGATGCATGGGACACTGTATTGGACCTTGTGTGCTGCTGAATTAGGCCCAACTGGTCAAATTCTTGTTCTGAAAAGCTGGCTTCTGTATCCTGCTAAGAGCCTAAAGAGTTAAAGTTATTAACTGGCTTCTGAATAAAATGCATTAGGAATAAATATGCTTTAGGATAAACCTATTAAAAGGATAAAAATGCCATTACCAGGGGTGAAATATGATTGTGTGACCTTTTAAATAAATAAGCCTGCTATGCACCAAATTATGTCAGATAATAAGCTTTATACATGATAAAGTCATGCAGTCGGTCTCAATCTTCAGGCATTCAATGAAATATCGCTAGCCATAAAGGGCTCCTGAAATGTTACACTAAAGAAAATTGCTTCCAGCTATAAAAACTTAACTGTTAAGACAAATGGAGTTTCTCTCATAAAACCCTTTGCAAGGCACTGGTAGCAAGAGTGAAAGCTTACTAGAAACAAACCTGAGGTATTCGAACTATTTTGCAAGTGCACAACGCTTCTTAAAATAACTAAGATTCCAGATAAATCTGGAATAACTCTATTGAAAGCAGAAGGGTGTAATCCCAAAACACCAGCGTGAGATCCAAACGATATTTGTAGGGCCCTAGAAATATGTTGGTGGGATATCTCTGGGTACAAACATTGCTGTGTATCCAAACTAATCTGCACTTGCAGTTTTGGCACTTGTACAAGCAGTGGAAATGCTGACCTCTCTGGCTGTCCTGAATCTTGGGTCTGACTGCGTTATGCCTCAGCGACTTGTCCAGATTACTCCTGACACAACAATATTCCTACTAAGGGACCATTCGTATTTGATGGGATGGAAACAGAGCTGGATATTATCAGCCTTGTGAATAAAGGCAGACATGCATTTTGTCAGATTGGGCTACCAGCTTCACATGCAGCAAAACTGGCTCTCTGCATTAAGTCACAGTAAGAACTTTCTGCTCTAAACCATTACAAACAAAAGGGAAGGAAGCCAATTCTCTCATTCCTTCTAGTGATCACAGGCAAACCAACAAAACCTCCTGGTGAGGCACTTGCAGTTTTAATAAAATCATCATGGTCACTTCATCTCTTGTTACGTGAACATCAGCAAATAAATGCAATTCCCAGCTTGGGTCTTGTGCTGGTTTTGGCTGGAGTAGAGTTAATTAGTTTTGAACACGGTTCCAAGGACTGAAAATACTCTTGGAATTCCCTGACAAAATCAATTCTCTTCTTCAAAAGTTGGTATCAGTCATTGACAAAAAGGACCATTCCTGTTTCTTCTGAGTTTTCATTTTCATGTTTGGTTTGTTTGTTTGTTTTGTGGAGTTTTCTTGTGTGTGGGTGTTTGTTGCTTTTTCCCTGAATTGGGAGAATACATCCTAGAAAGGATCTTATTAACCTTCATCTACAAACACTGACAATTTTCACCAAAGCTCAATCCAGTGCAATCTTTTCCAGGAGGGGCACTTAAAGAGACAGAGCAAAATGCAAGCACACAAAATAAGCCAGCCTTGCTCCAGTTCCCAAAGAGTTCACTCTCTGAGCCTTAGCAAGGAAACAGGTACATTTTCCACAATTGGTTTTAGTGCTTCTGCTAAATAGAGAGAGGTACACCATACCAAACACAACCTAAACAGGACCACTGCAAAGGAATGGGTGGCATCATGAGGCTAGCAGTGAAATTTTATCACGTTTTCCTGAACTGGAATGCAAGGTCTAGAAACAAATAATAGATCAGTTACAGGCAGGAGCTCAGCTGCATCCTGAAGAAGCCTCCAGGCATTTGCCATTTTGTTTCATTGCTATTCCTCAATACTGGTCAATTGTACGCACCAGTCTCGCAGAGAAGACACATCATCAGGGGTGAAGGACACCTGCTTGTTATATAATCCTGCCAAACCCTTGATACAGCAGTTCTCAGCAAACAACCATCTTGCTCTGAGTCATCTGGAAAGTCTCTGGTTCAGTGAGCTTCCAGGAGCAGACCATTAAAACAGGTTGTATTTCCACTTCCCATTTCAAATTACAGGAGGCACCTATGAGTCAAAGCAATAATTTTCTCTTTATCTACCTTCAGATGCCATCCCGCATACGGATCCAGCCCGTGCACCTGCTGAGCCAGAAGCCCTGTGGGAGTTCCCAGCCAGTGCTGGATGTCACAGCTTGCAGCTGTCCTGGGTGGCTTCTGGACACCCAAGTGTGAGGAAATCCTTACCCAGCTCTTCAGAGAACTGGAGATGCTACACGTGGGGCTGGACTTGCTCTGTGCTCACCAGCCTTTTTCCAAATGCCCAGCACTGGGTCCCTGTCAAAAGCAGGCACTGTGTCAATTAGACCTCCGGGATGGCCCTGCATGGCCAGTCACATTTTTTTCTGGTTTTATTTCCCTTTGAGGCAATGCCAAGCCTTAACCCAGTGCAGGGTCACAGATCCCAGCAGGACACGTTACACTGAGTCTCCCACCTCAGAGCTGGCCAGCTCAGACCCACTCCTCTCCCACCTCTGCTCCTCCCTGCTGTGCCTGACAGTCAGTCAGAATCAGCTCTTGTGACACCAGCCTTGGCACACGACGCCGAGCAGCTCATCTTTTACAAACCAAACAACTACAACTTTGGCAATCTCACTTCTGCTGAACAACAGCAACAACAACAAAAAGAACCGAGTCAGCAGCAAGCAGTAGCCTGTTGCGCAGAGCTGTAAATAAACCCAGGAGAAACGAGATGGGTCAGCTTGGGTTGGCTGGGGGTGCTGAAAGAGCTGGTCCAGGGTTACCACTTCAGGGTGGGCCAAAGTGGGAAGGCAGTCGTTTCCCTGGTTCTCTGTCTCACTCCCTAAACAGGACAAAATTGCTTCAGCCTTTACTGCTATTACAAACTTCCTACGGAAGTACCACACAATTCAATATTCAAACTGTAATGCAATTAATGTGATTTTAGGGCAATTTGCAGAATCTTCAAAAACCATCGAGTTTCATATCTGTGGTTCATTTCCACCCTGTCATAATTTGGCTACCATAATTATTCATGCTCAAAACTTTTCTTATTTCAAAATTATTTTTTCTTAAAATAGGTTAAAATTTCAGAATGTTGTCAGAATAGCACCTACTAGAAGGTGAGATTTTTTGCTGGAGAGGCATTTTGAAGTTTTCAGTTCTAAACAGATGGGGCCATCACTGGAGAAAATAGAACTCATGTATGCTTTACATAGTTTTATGATTCTCGTATTTTTTATGAAACTAGCCAATGAAAGTAATAACCATACCGGAGATTTTCATTTAGCCTCAGGAGTCAGAACAGTGATTCAGTTGGTCACGGTGTTCTCTTTTTACCTTCTCAGCAACATAAATCATAAATCTAAGAATTGAGTTTTCAGTGTAACTTATAAGTAATCAACTTACTTTGTGTTTCCCATTGATATGGTATAACTATTGCTTTACAATTGGTGTTTACAATGGACAGCAATTACCTTCCCAGCACAAATCATTGATGCTAACATGAAAAACTTAGTATCTTACTATTAGCTCATATGGGTTTTTAGTCTCTGCCTCTTAAGAATGGACTACCAGGCATCTATTGGAAATAAAACTACTTAGGTTAATATTGGGGACTAGATTCTACAGATTCAACGTGACCAATTGAATCAAGTATTTTCTATAATTCTTTTTAGAAAAAAACCCCAAACCTCAAGAAAGCTCCTTTTACTTGCACACTGACCTTTCCTGTGTAGCTGAATCTTACTTTGTGTCTTTTTCTGTAAAAAAATCTTAAACAGATGTCCTCTGCCAACACCTGTAGCAGTTAACTTGCAAAGTGAAAATAATACAAAACTTTCTGTTTTGCTTAAAAGGTTCGCTACGGCTTTGTTTAACTGTGCCTTGGCAAAACCACTTTCCAAATAGTTGCAAACAAAGCAACTTACAAAACATTATTTTTACATATGGCTCTGAAAGAACTGAAAACACAAAGCTCAAAACACATAATTTATAAAGGTTGCGTAACTTGCTATCTAAACTTACCTGACTAATCATGAAACCCGTGAGAGAGGCAGGTGGATTGTAACAGCAGATGAGTTGAAGGGCCGCGATTCTCGTACAAGGAAAGGGTTCAAATAATTGCTTGTTAGTCACAGAAAAACAATGCTGCAAGAAAACTGTATGAATAAATGAACGAGTGAACACTGGACTAATGAGCTACTTCCTCTGCTTGGTGGATGAGCTCTCAGGAGATGACGACTCATTTTCCTTACACGTGTGAACACTATGCAGAGTTAACAGGGTCTTGGTTTCTGCCTGCTGCTCTATTGACACACAGCCCGGTGACAAGGCCTGGGACATTGAGGGCCTGAGCACTGGACACAGGACATTTATTTCACAGCACCAAATGAGAACTGTCCTCCTGCTCTGGGTTTGGTGAAGTGCAGCCGCTGCCTGGTGTTTCAGGGAAGCAGAATGATACCAGAGACACAGGCACATGGAACTGTTCTGTTCTGAGGAGCTGTAGGTTCGTTCAGGCAGGTTTGTACCGTGGGGACTGCCCCACACAGGCCTGGCTGATGAGCCCTGTGGGACCCTGGCTAGCTGTACCCTCCCCTATCAGGTGTTGCTGTCACCGGGCAGCACCAAGGTACTAACAAGCCCCACTGAAAGCCAGCTTACTTGTCTTCTTTGTTCTCCTCCTTTATTTACTTTTTTCCCTTTAATGTGCATCTCCATTCTTGTGTTTCCAAGGGAACTCCTCAACTTGCACATGGTCAGCCAGCTCGGGTCCAGAGGCATTCCTCTGCTGCTCCTGTCCAAGGAGATACAGACTGCAAAACCCCTATGGAGTCAGCTAGGGTCCAACGTATTACCTAGCCAGGGTTTTCCCAAAGCCTGGCACCAGAAATGCAGGGAGACCTGAGAAGGCTTGGAAGCCATCTGAGACAGCAGGGTCAGCCAGCATTGGTCTTATCAGAGCCAGGCTTAATTTAATCACTCCTCTGCTCCCTGATCTCCAGGATACCCCTGCTCTCCATTCCCCTGAATGATGGATGGATGACAGTATTTAATGAGATTGAATGTCATCTTCATTACAATAAGAGCCTTTAATTATATCATTGAACATGATTTGATAGCAAAGAAAAGCATGCTCTCCTAAATTTCAGGCAGTGGCAAGGGGTCCAGAAGAACTGGGTTCCAGTCCTGGCTTTGCCAGAGGCCTCTTCTGGCCCATTAGGTAAGAGCAGGATGGCCACTGAATTAAAGGTTGTGTAAGCAGTGTAGCTCAGACACTTCCTAACTGTAGGGAGCGAGACTCTGCAACTCAAACACTCTGTGTGCAATTATTAAATTGAAGCTGATTCAGAACCCTGACACATAAAGAGGACGACCTACAGGCTCTCCATCCTTTCATACAGCTTTACATTTCAAACAATTACTTTAAAAGGATTGGATCAAAAAGTTGGTGCTTGCTCAAAGCCCCAGAAAAGAGCAAGCAATTCAAATCCAAATTGGGTTTTTTTGTGGCTGCAGCAGTGTTTCCATCACTCTGAGTATTTTGGCTTGATACTCTCCGAACTAGACTTGTGTCTGCTGGAAAAGAAAAGAGATGTACAAAAATATGGTGTTTTTTCCCAGCTTGGAGAGTGAGCAGATAATAAGAGTAGGAATCAGGCTCTATTTTTAGAGCCTAGCTTTTTAATTCATTAGCTGTGCAGAACTCTTCACAGGCAGTCACTTTTCTCTACTGGGTCAAGGCTAGTGAACAACTGCTGCATTACAAGGACAGAGATAAGTGAGAAAGTTGAGCTATAACTCTCCTCCATCACTAATTACTTCATTCTAAGGCCCCCACAAAAGTCACCAATGAAATTCCATGACCTTCTGCTGCAAGGAAGGAGCCAACTGCCTCCTCCACCAGCATCTGTGCTTTTCGCAGGCATCACGCCAGTGTCCCTCTCCCAGCAGCACACAGCTGCCTCGCAGAGATTCCCAATGCTTCGGAGACAAAGCAAGGAAACAATTACACTCACTGTTGATTAGTGAGTCCCTACTTTTCAACCTAGCTCATGTTGCCAAGTAATGAGCACTTCTATTAAGTATGTGGAAGGGAGTTTACTACTTGTTTATTTAAAGCACATCCTAAATCACACAATCTGTTTTTATACATCCCACCCTTCAGGACAGAAATAGTGCCCTTGCCAGGCCCTCACCTTGTACCAAAAGCTGCGTGATTAGCTAATCTAGGCAGCTGACACAAAAGTGAAATCCAGCCTAATAAAAGCTTACAGTCAGATATTTTCAACAGCACCTAAAACAGGCTGAACCAGGCTGGTACTGTACAGCCCCATTTCTCTGCAGTTTAACAGTGGTATTCATTTTGTCTTGCCTAGAAACCAGACAGCTCTTTTAATTACATCCAAAACGTGCCTGCTCAGACTGAGAAATGACCAGTCCTGCAAGCAGAGCCAAGTAGATGGCTTGGAAACAGATTACTGGATTCCTCTACGCCTTAATAGATTTGCCTAGTGAAATGCCTGAAGCTTCCTCTTCCCTCCCCCTGCCCTCCTTCAGCCACAGCTTAGTGTCCCTGTTTCAGGCAGACCCTTGGTGTCTGGGGAGGGTTGAACTCAAGTTACAGCCTCTCACTAGGACTGTCTCAGATGACTGGTTTCTACCACAATCTTAAGGAACACAGACTACTTGCAATCTCTTGAACTTGCACAACAGGTTCAAGAATCAAATTGGAAAGGCAGAGATCACATAACCCCTCTCTAACCCTGACTCCCCAAGCCAACAACCCCAAACGTAAGTTTTTCCTCAATGTTTTGCCTTTTTGAAATAAAATATTTTAATAAAAGATAATTTGTGATACCGCTTCACGTTAATTTTGCACAGCCATGACCCTTCAAACCTAAAATCCTGTTTTTAAGAGGGTTAGACACTTCCAGTGTGGAAAGATACTAAGGCAATCTGACTTCTCAAAGACTTGGAATGAGCTGTACATACCCAAAACATCCTTTGAAGGCACTACCAACTGTTTCAAATTCCTTCACGGGTCTGATAGATACCATGCCCTCTTAGGTACACTGTCATCAGCAGTTTTCAATAAACTTTGGAGGGGACAGTATTTTCCCCCTTATTTTAAAGTTCAGAGAGTTCCAGGACCAAGGGCCAACCTCAGGCTGAAGACACTGAAGACACCTGCCACGTGCTGCAAGGTTTGAATGCTGGCAAAGGATACAGCATTAGTGCTGACTGCGCCATCACCTGCTGTCACCTTCCCCCATCAATGGCAAGGGTCCCAAACAGCTTAACAACCCCTAGTACAGTATCATCAGTCTTGAAGTTGTTGCCTTTAAAAAAAAAAAAAAAATCATAGATTTGGGTTGAAGGGACCTTAAAGATCATCCAGCTCCAAATCCCGTGCCATGAGCAGGGACACCTTTTTCTATACCATGTTGCTCAAATAGACAAAAGAAATTCCAGAGGAATGGACACACTGGCCATACTGGCACTACCTTAAACCCCTAAATCTACAAACCAGGCAGATCAGCCCCCTCTCTGCAATAACCCCCTCCATGGTCAGGGGAGACTTCTCATCAAATTTGCTCTGAGGAACTTCCTGTTCTACACCATCACAGGAGCTGCTTTCAGCAACACCAGTGATACTTCAAAGGAGAGGCTAAAAAAATCTCCCTTCTTTACGGCAGACAGCTTTAACACTTTTTAACAGATTACTTTGCCTTTTTCTTGTTCGAACCAAACAAAACACATCATTAAAGAACTGCCACCTCGAGCTGTTCTCCCAGGCTTTAAGAACACACTGCCAAAACGTCTCTTCTTCAGACTACCACCCTCCTGTAAGAACTTAAACTAAAGAGGAGTATTAAGTGCATTTCTCAGTTGAAGGGAAAAATCTTGACATGTTTTAAGTCTCAGGAGAAAAAAAGAAAAATATATTCCACATCCCAAGCTGAAGTTCCACGAAGACACAGCTACTTTGTGGGCCTTCTATTAACATCCAATGTCACTATCCAATGGACATAGTACAGAATCTGTGGAAGCTAGGACAGCCATCCACCTAATTTACTAGGAACTGCATTTAATCTCTCAGCCTTTATGTGCAAGCTGACTGCATGCTGAAAGGTCACACTGTAATTTCACAAAAAGTAGTCTAAAATACATTCATCTACAACTGTTATCCAAATGTGGTTATTTCTATCACCTAACCGTGCAGAGTAAATCAGAATGCAGCTCTTTAACCGAGAGACATGTTTTCTGTTCTGGTATCAAAAGGAAGGTTTAAGAAACTGTTACCCCTCAATCTTGACAAACGAAATAATACCTACTCTACAGTATTTTACTATTCAGCCTAAAAAACTTAATTGTTCTCTGTGATGTGTCCACATTTTTAATATTGTGCACTTCAATAAACAGAGCAAGCTTCACCTTTCCATTCTGTGCTTAGTTGATTTAGACAATATTTGTAGCTGAGAGGCCCAAGAGCTCATTTGACACTGAAGAAGTACAAAAAAACAGAACTTGAAAAATAAAATTGCCATTAGTATTTAATCACCTATAAAAAATAAATGAGCACTTTCAGTTTACATCTCATTGCACAAGATCAAAGCTGGCCTTCAGTCTAAGCACAGGACGCAGAGACCCCAGCCTACAGACAGTGACTAAATATACTCACACTAAGAGAAAAAAGAACATGGACCAGCCCTTGGGCTTTCACTACACACTGCACACATCCTTCCATGTTATCAAAAGTGAAACCCATCACAGAACTCTATACTTGGGGCCTACAATCTTCACAAGTATCAAATTACATTTTCGAAAGCCTGTCAAAATTCAGAAACATCTGAACTCCAGGAGAATCCTACACTTATCCACGTAACCCAAGAAGCAGCAGAAGCACTGTTAAATTTAAGAACCTGCATGAGCTTTATTAGACGGCCACGTTTACAAGGATCAGCGGTAGCGGTGCAGCTGCAGGGTGTTGCGCCTTCTCCAGGCCGCACGGCGCGAGCCACCGATGGTGTGGTGGAACTTGTGGCCCTTGCCAAGCCCACGGCTCTTGCGCCCAGCCGACGTCAGCCCGCGCATCTCTCTGTGCTTGTGGACGGGCTTGGTGATCCATTGGGTATCGGGGTTCCGCCTGATGGTCTTATGGAAGGGATCAATCAGGATCACTTCAAAAAACTTGTAAGTGGAATCTTCACCCACCCAATACGAGTTCAAGACTCTCAGAGCCCCACAGTGACGGCCAGCACGTTCCTAGGGGAAAAAATAAATGCAAAAGGCTGTAAAACCATGGATGCAGGGCACTCTTCATGCAGAAAGACGACTAACTCAAACGTAAAATTTCAATTTTCCCTAAGACAACCTCTTTTCCTATAAAAACTCATCCCCTTCCAGTTGCAAAGGTGCAAGAAAAGTAATAGCTGAAAAGAATGCTGCGTTACAAAAAAAAAAAGTGCTGTTTGGATTCCTGCACGAAACAGGTTTTAAAGAACAAGAGCAGGAAGGTGCTTGGTTGACAAAAGAAAGAACTCTCTGTACACAGAAGCACCCAGTCAGTAAATAAATAATGTTAAAAATAACTTCAACGTGAAGATGAAGAGCACGAGCTGCACTTGGGGTCACGGAACAATCTTTTGTGGGAAGTTATGAAAGACTGATTAACTTGCACATCCAAAGCTACAGGGGAGAAAGACATTTCTGCAGAGAGTAAGCCTGTACTGGTAGGAGTAAAGGAATAGCTGATGTAACAAATCTTTGTACCACTGCTGGCTATTAGTGCTTGCTATTCCTATCCTCACTTGTGGTTGGAAAGACGCAATCTTAGTTTAGAAAACAAAACAAAGCAAAAAATAGCAATTATGCAACTCCATCTGCCTCTCCTGTCAAGAATGCTCCTTATTTAAAACACTAAGTGTGTTTAGTTGTAGGACTTGACCATCATCATGGGGAAGCATGAACCAATGGACCCTATTCATCTTCTTCCCCAATGTGATCTTAACCTATTGCTATAGGCTTCCCTAAACAGCACTTGACTATTTTCTGCACACAGAATAGTATTTTTTCAAGTCCTTGTTTTATTCTAGTGTGAGAACAACACCTGTATGAAACATTAGAACACCGACCGCCCTCGATCAGCTTCTATTCGAGCTCCAACCGAGGCTCTGCTCTGATTTCTGTAATCTGAAAAATGTAAGTCTTCAGGAAAGACTGTCGTCAGATTCAGAAAATTTCAAGCTAAAACTAAGGGCAAATAACCTCTTCCATAGTTGTTGTAAGCGAGCATGTGATTAGCCATCAGGTATCTGGGAGTAACACATATGAAGGGAATACCACAAGCACTGAAAACAATTGCATTTCTAATTCAAACTCATCACCTGTGTTTCTTTTAAATAAGCACGTCCCATTTGTATTTTTTCCCTGAAAAAAAAATCCCACCATATTCAACTTGCTGATGTCACTCAGAAATATTTCCAAAGTCCTGAGAACAGAAAAGTCTTCTGCTTCAAGACTGGAAAGGCAATGACATTCTCCCTTCTTCCTTAATGTCGCTTGTTTGAGAATGCAGCCTGGTATTAACTCTAACCCACTGAAAAAGTTTTTATTTTTGTAAAGGTGAGAACTCTATCTGTTCCAGACTACTACCGTGACAGCAATGAAGCTTACAAGATCTCACTGAATCGAAGTGTACATTTTGAGTAGTTCAGTAGCAGTATCTCATCTGAAAATAAGTTAACCACCAACCTGTGTGTTTGTGAGGCACCCAAGTTTTTTATAAACAAGCAGAAGGTCTCTGGCACACTCCCTTCACCTCCTGCAATACAGCTAAGTATGCTGTGCCACACTACTACTACACAAACAGGTGCTACAGGCTTTGAGACAGGAACTCACGTGTACTTTGTGAAAGGACCATCACCTACAGCCAGTGATCCATACAATGTGGCAAGGAACACAGGAGTGGGATTTACCGACAAGTCCAACACCTTAGCACACGCAAATTCTTATTTCTCATGCCTAGCTTGTTATTTTACTGTGGCTTGGACTAGTTATGTGCTTTTCATAACAAATATTGTAGCATACTTTAGAGGTATACACTATGAACTTCACTAAACCATCCAAGTGATTCCCAAAGACCCCCTTTTTAAAGTCTGAATAGTTTATTGTCTCAATAGAGCTTTTAAAGACATTTTGGTGCTTTCCTGCCACCATTATTCAAAATCCTTACCCAATTTATTAACAAAGCAGCTGGTTTGGTTTTATGTTTTTTGTCTCTGGGTATTTTCAGCTTTTACAGACTAAAACTTTCCAACCCAAATTTGTGAGCAGTAACCAAAATACTCACCTCTGCTACAGACTGAAGACTCCGAGCAAACTTGAGCTGGTTAACACCATGATGTACAGGTTTACCATAGGTTGCACCTTTCGGGACCGGGCGTTTGCGACCACCACGGCGAACACGGACACGGTAGATAACGTAACCTAAAACAAATGTCAACCTAGGAACAATTCTAGCAGCAATTTTGATCCCCATAATGCATTTCCAACCCCCAAAAATTTACACAACATGCTGCAAAATGAAGTCATTATACCAATTTTTACCCAAATTTTCAACTCAAGTTGAATAGTACAAGATTTTTTGTTATTTTCATTACAACTGAGTAAGGAAAGTGATAACCTGTCGCAGCTATTTTTTGGTTCCACACCAGAGGTTATGGCACCTTTCCACTATCCAGTCCCAAACAGACTAAGATCAGCTACAACTATATTGTAATACAATAATAAAAATAACCCCACCAAGAAGCCCTACCAAAACCACTGCCTGAACCCCACAATTCAGATAGCAACACTCAAAAAGCACTGAAGCACAGGCCATCCACAAACTCTGCTTGAAATCTGGTCACTGAGAAATGAGGAAACTAGATAAACAGTGACACGAAGTGATAAGTCTTAGCTTTTTATTTTCTTCATGAATAAACATACTGGGTTTTTAATTGCATTTCTTCAAGTTACACATGGATGGCCACTTTCCCCACTTCTTTCCCTGACCAGTGACTGTTTTCCAGTGACAGTACAAACTCCATCATCTTGCCCAAGCACATGCAGCTGTAATACAGTCACCGTATGGCCTGGGCTGGAAGGAACCTTAAAGATCACCCAGTTCCAACGCCCCTGCCATGGACAGGGACACCTTCCACCAGACCAGTTTGCTCAGAGCTCCATCCAACCTGGCCTTGGACACTCCCAGAGATGGGGTATTCACAACATCTCTGGGCAACCTGTTTCACTGCCTCACCACCGTCACAGCAAGGAGTTTCTTCCTAATATCTAATCTAAACCCACTCTTTCAGTTTGAAGCCATTCCCCCTTGGCCTGTCACTACATGCTCTTGTGCAAGTCTCTATCCAGGATCTCTTGTAGCGCTTTTCAGGTGCTAGAAGGTCACAACTCAGTCATCCTGAAAAAAGTCAAAGTAACACATGACAAAACTTGGGCAGAAAAAGGACACCTAGGATATTAAAAACACTGCTCAATTCTGTGGCACTAACATTGCACAAAACAAAAACTGAGGCCAAAGGCCACTTGATCTTCCCCTGCCAGCATGGCCACAGAAGGCACAGATGCAGAATTTAAGCGAAGTTAAGGTTTTAGGCTGTGGGCACTGCTACCGACTGAGGACATTTACGATATATTATGTTCATTTCAAGCAGGACACTTCAGTTTACTGGGGGATACTTCAGTTTCCGATTTTGTTATTCTGCTGTCACTGAAGGAAGCCAATGTCCATCACGAGGCACACAGGCTTCACCTGTCCGTGCCATTACCTTGCTTGGCCTTGTATCCCAGCCTGCGGGCTTTGTCCGGCCGCGTGGGGCGCGGAGCCCGGTGCAAAGCCGACAGCTGGCGGTACTGCCAGCAGCGCACGCGCAGCAGGAACCGCATCACATCCGACTGCTTCTTCCTCCATAGCTCCTGGATGTACTTGTAGGCACCCATATCTGTCTACCTGCTGGACAGAGAGCTCAGTGAAAACAGTGCACCAAAAGCAATTCCCAGTCTGAACATCTTCCAATAGTGGCACTGCGCAAAATCACACATGTGGAACAGCACTGAAAGACAGGGGGCTCTCAAGCTTCTTTGTACCACTGACGCATCTGGGAACGTGGATCACACCTGGCAGCCTTCAGCATGACACGCTGCAGTCACCATTCCCAGCCATCTCCTTCCTTTTCATATGTTCTGAAGTGTTAAACTCCTCAACTGAGAAATTTTCAGATGTGTTATGTCTGATACTACCAAACCCAACATTTAACACCTGAAACAAGTTGTAAATATCAATTTATAAAGAACTACAGGTCTGCAAGGAGTGTGGCCTTTACTGTTAACTCTTAACTTTAGTACGGTTTTACTTCTAAGTGAAAGCTTAACAGTTTTATTAGTAAGAGGAAGTTCAACAGTTGTTTAAGGAATGAAGTGGATTGGGACTTTTGCTTCCTTAGAGCTAGTCACATGGTGTCTCCCACACCTCAGGCGAGACAAGGCCTTCCTCCATGTCCACTGAAACTGGGCTTTAAGTAAAATGGGATATACTGATCATGTCATACTAAACAAGAAGTGTCATAGCTCAGTGCCCTACTGCTGCTGACGTTTGTGTTTTGCTCCATAGATGTCCGGTGGGTTTTTTTTAAAGTTTTTTTTTAATTGTTTCTGCTGAACACCATCAGCATCAGTTTGCATTGACTTCAGCAGAGCAAGGATTCAACACAAAGTTCCTACCGGTCAAATTTTTCCCTTAAGAAAATAATAACTATTACAAAGTCTCTGAGCTGAAATGGTCTTAAAAGTTGAAGGTATTTAAAAAAATAAAATATTACTTTATTTTTATAACATGTTTACTGCTGTCTTCCTAAAAACCTCTGAGGTCTTACACACCTGCAGCAATCAGCACGTGTACCTGAACTCCACCAAGCCCCCGCCCAACTCACCATCAGATACACGCAGCTCACTTTATTTACATTGAAGAACGCGCCAAACACAGTTCCTGTGTGACTTTGGATACCCCTCTCGTTTGAACCTGCGCAGCTATAGGTCCTCCATTCCCACCCCCAGCCACCCCATCCTTTCACTGCATAACGGCACAAAAACCCCACGAACAAACCGCAAACCCGGAGCAAACCAGGGCGCGCCGTCTGTCACCGGCCTGCACCCGCTCTGTCGCGCCACGGCCACCCTGGCTATCCCGCTCCCCTTCCCGCCCCACCGAG
>VWZT01012501.1:208738-224432 GCA_013397055.1 Pachycephala philippinensis
AGACACCCCCTCCCCCCAACCCCCATAAGAGCCCCAGGTTAGGGATCGGGGTGGGGACTTTGCCTAAAACCCTGAAAAGAAGCCTTAAAAAAAAAAAATCTCTAAAATAATAATAATTTTAAACATCGTAAGATTATGAAGAAGGGCTGAGGGAGCTGGGTTTGTTTAGCCTGGAGAAGAGGAGGCTCAGGGGGAACCTCATCCCTCTCTACAACTCCCCGAAAGGAGGCTGTAGTGAGGTGGGGATCGGTCTCTTCTGCTGTGACCGCAGTGAGAGGACCAGAGGAAACGTCCCTCAACTGAGACAGGGGAGACTCAGATTAGGTATTAGAAGAAAATTTTTCACTGTTAGGGCAGTCAGGCATTGGAATAGGTTTCCCGGGGAGGTTGTGGGGTCACCATCCCTGGAGGGGTTTAAAGGGCATCTGGATCTGGTGCTGGATGATGTGGTTTAGTGGTTGCAGTGGTAGTTCTGGGTTGATGTTTGGACTGAATGATCTTAAAGGTCTCTTCCAACATAATGATTCTATTCTGTTCTAAATAATAAACCCTAAGGGCAAAAGCAAAGCCCTAAAAACAATCCTAAAACCTTTTCAGTGGAGGATAGGGGGAGGCCACCATGGAGTCCCTGGTTCTGCAGGTCCTGGCTTTACCCACTGACCTGCTCCTGTCCCTGCTCCCATCCCTCCTGCATATGGCACGGCACAGGTTGGATGGGCTATTGAGCGACCTGGTCTCATTGGTGGCATCCCTACCCATGGCAGGGGGCTGGAAGGAGAGGATCTTTAAGCTGCTTTCCAACCCAAGCCATTCTACGATTCTGTGAGTTAGGCTTTCCCAGCCTGCAAGTCCTTTCTGCCTCCGTACCTGCAGCTGCAAGATGACCTTTCTGTTTTTCAGTGTATGCTTTTCAGAGCACCCTGGCTTGTGAAGCATTGCCTGGTTAAACTGGAATTGAAGCAGGACAGCGCCAGCCCCTCCTGGTCCAGAAAAGGTACTCTTCAGCTCTCTCTGTGGGAAATGGCTCCAAACAGCAAACTGAGTCAGGGCCTGCGGCCCTGCCATGGCTCACTGGCAGAGGGAAGTGCCCCTGGCTGCTGGATGCCTCCTGCCAGAACCAACCCCCACCCATCCAAACTGACTTAAAGCAGACCAAAAAAACCTGCTTCTGCATTTGCTTTCCTCTGCTTCTGCCTTTAACACTCCTGCTTCTTAGTTCCTAGTCTGTAAAAGCTAGAAACTTTCTGTGAGTGAAATAAAAGGGAAGGAACCACCATTTTCTCACATTTCCAGAAGCCACCCTGGTACCATGAGATACCATCAAGCCCACTGCAAACCCAGGGAGCCCGATAATGCTGTGCACACACACGCCAACAAACACAGCCCCTGCCCCGGGGTGTGCATGCTCCAGCGCTCCCAGTCTCCTCGAGCCTGACAGGACCAGTGTCGAGGCTGCAGGCAAGCATCAGCACCACTGGCAGCAGCCTAAAACCTGAAAAAATGGTGTGGGAGGAAACTCTAGTCCTAAAAATATCAGTCGCTGGCGAGCGCTGGGAGGGAGCTGTGCCCCCGCTGCTTTGCGCTTTGCCTTGCGCCTTCCCTGGGCTTGGCTCCCGCCGGGTGCCCATCCCTGCGCCGTGCAGGGCTCACAGCCTCCCGTGTCTGCACAGGGCTCCGCTGCCGAACCGGCCCCCGGCCAAGATGGGAAAGGGCTACAAGGTGGTGGTCTGTGGAATGGCCTCAGTGGGAAAGACTGCGATTTTGGAGCAGCTTCTCTATGGAAAGCATACTGTTGGTGAGACATTTTTACTTTTGGGGGGAGGTTGGTTCCTTTTGTAGCATCTTGTTCTGTGTGGGCCCCAAAACACCTGTAATGGAGGACTGCGAACTGCGCTGAGGTGAAGGAGGAAATTAGTGTGGTTTTGTGGTATCTCTGGGCTGTTCTTAAAATTCATAGTCATTTACTTACAGGTTTTTAAAACTTACAGGTTTTTCTCTTCTTGGAGAAGAACCCGTTCCAGGATGTTCCCAGTAATAAAACACGAGAATGTTTAAAAAGAAACGAACACTGAAAGTAGGTGATGTGCCTGCTGCCTATTTACAAAAGAAATATCTCGTTCCCTCAAAGATGCCGTAGATGCCTGAAAAATAAATAGCTGTCACATGACGAGTGTAGACACTGTTTAGACTTTTGTTTCATCTTCTTAAAGCTTTGTTTTGCTTGGTTTTGGCTAACATTTAATCAAAGCTCTGGAAAGAAAAACAGCTCAGCTTTAGGTTCCACGTTCTGTGCTGAACTTCGAAGGCCAAGTGTCTCCGCTCTGTAAGAAATCCTCACGGGGAAAATAGACTTGACAGAGGAACAGGGGATGCTGATATTTGCTGTGCACTAAAGAAAGGGAACAAAGGCAAAGCCAGCATGTTTCCCTCTGTTTCCACATTTGGCTTTGAAACGAAGGGCAATGATCATCAGGCTGACAAATTATTCCTGCATCACCTAGAAACAAAGGGTGGCACCAGGGCTTTGACAGATGTTTAGTCACTTTGCATTTTTTTCTGGAGCCGGTAAATTAGACGATGGGATAAGTTGTTGGATAAACATGAGGATTTCTAGCATGGTGCTTTGCAGCACTGCACCTTTAAAATGTGTGGATGGGAGGAATTTGCTGGCAAAGCGTGATACAGAACTGTGTGCTAATACCCGTGTTTAAAAGCAGGATTTCCTCTGATGTTGCAGCAACATCTGTTTCCAGCATCCTACCAAGCGCTAGGCACGTAGCCCCGTGTAGCTTTCAACGTGAAGGTTGCAAAACCTGCAGGCTGAAGGTTTTTCCCTCTGCTACCGACCTGCCTCTCCTCTGTGCCAGGCTGGGTGACTGTCAGAGACACCTGAGCAGCATAAGCAAGGCCACGTTGCTTAAATCGTATTGCCTTGCATTAATTCCTGCCTCCTATTAGCAACCCAGGCAGGAAGGATATTCGGGTGTTGCTGATCAGAGGAGCTATTTATGGAGCCAGCCATGTACATGATTATACAACGTCATGGACACTGGCTGACATAACTGGAGGGAGGCCTCGTGCCTGGGGTTTAGCCGTGGGTGTCCCTCTGTCACTCCCAAATGCTCTGCTCCAGCTTGGCCATTGAGCAATGTGGACCCTTTCCCCCAGCCCCCACCCTTAAAAAGATCAGTTTTCCTTGCCTGCAGCTCTGCTCTTATTTTTTGGAGTTACTGGTAAGGGAAGGAGCAGCTGATAGCGGATGGGGAGTGCAAGGGGAGAAGGAAGAAGGTAGTTTCCTGTTTTCTGTGATTTTGGTCAAATCTTATTCCTAAGACATTCAGAGAAAGAGGGCAAGTAGCAGAGTCAAGATCAATATATGGAGAGTGTCATTAGGGAGCCACTGCAGCCCGAGAGATGAGTGGCCATGGCCCAGCAATTTTGATATCCCCTACACAGGCCATCAGGCACGTTTGGGGGGATGGACCGATAAGCTGGTGCTTTTGGCAGTCCTGCTGAGTGGTCACCACCCTCCCTGCCTCTTCCTCACCACATCTGTGGCAGAGGGTGCCTGGAGTATGGGCTGGTGGAAATGGTTCCCAGAAGACCTTCAGCTACTGTTCCACTCTGTATTGATTTAGCTCCTGAATTGCAGAGGCAGGATCCCATTGTGAGGATCTCACTACACAAACACAGAGTTTGAGGAATGGCGAGTCTTTGACTGCTCCTTAGCTGAGCTGCTATAAACTGCGCAATGGTGCTACCATTGCAGGGGTGGCCCTTCCACACCTGAAACATGATTACAGGATCTTGATCCTCATTTCCTAAAGCTTGCGAGCTCCAGAAAGCTGACATGTACATCTTGGCTGCTGGCCTTGTTGGCCGGAGGCAAGAAAGGACTAGTGTGTTTGCTGAAAGCCTGTCTGTTCAGAGCCAACCAGCAAGGCAGCTCACCAGGCACGGCAACACGGACACAAGCTGTTTCAAAACCTGTGCTTCCTGACTGACGTCAGGAGCAGCTCTGCGTCCGCTCCAAGGGCCCAGGAGCCATGGGGAGGATGGCCAAGCCAACACAGGGAGTCTTTCCGTTCTGATGGCAGGCACATCCTCCTCTCAGTGACAAGAGGCATGCTAGAACTTGGTTGGAGGCTCAGAGCACAAGGTCTGCTGCCATTGTCCGAGGTGTCAGAACCACTGTCACGGGGGTCTCCTCCTGGCTGTAAATCAGCCATGAGTCTTTCAGTGCTCATGTGCCTCCTGTTGACTTTCCTGTAAAAAGAACTGGTGGCACAGCTGGTGTTAGGGGAGTGATTAGAGTCCTTGGAGGTTTCATGCTGCTATGTAAAGCCCTTGGCTTTGAGCCCATGCTCCTGGCTGTGTGCTTGGTGATGGTGCTGTAAACCCAGTTGTACTGTGTTTCTTTTCCTAGAAAAACATGTGCCTTCAGGTCTCCCTGGCTTGTCATGGATCAAGTCCCTAAGTGCCACTGTTACTTACATGGTCAGCAGCTAGCACTCTTGCAAAGGCACTAAGATTGCTTGAGGTCAAAGAGGAAGAAGTACTCAGGAAGGAGGAATACCCCAAACAAGGAATATCTGTGTCCCTGTAGCATGTAAGCAACAATGTCTGGTATTGGATTTTGTGCTAGGCTTTAAACTGCAAGGGAGTTTGCCTTGTGTCCCAAGATGGGAAAGGAGAGGATAAATAGATAAGAGACTCTCTAAGAACCACCTAAAATAATGTAGCTATTGCATGGCAGACACTCTTGCTAAACTAATACAAGGAATTAGAAAAAAAACGAAAGGAAATGTTTGAAATGGATGCAGATTTAGCTTTGAGTCATGTAGGGACTGTATTGCCATAGGTCAGGACAAACAGTTGTTAAGGATTGCACATATGTATGTAGTACATATACAGGTACAGCAGTGTGCCCAGGTGGCCAGGAAGGCCCTTGGCAGCCTGGCCTGTATCAGGAATGGCATGACCAGCAGGACCAGGGCAGGGATTGTCCCCCTGTGCTCACCACTGATGAGGCAGCACCTTGAATCCTGTGTTCAGTTTTGGGCTCATCTCTACAAGAAAGGCATTGAGGTACTGAACTGTGTCCAAAGAAGGAAAATTAAGCTTGTGAAGGGAAGGGCCTGGTGCACTACTCTGATGAGTAGCAGCTGGAGGAGCTGGGGGTGTTCAGCCCAGAGAAAAGGAGGCTCCAAAGGGGGACCTTATTGCTCTCTGCAGATACCTGACAGGAGGGTATAGCCAGGTGGGGATCGGTCTCTTCTCCCAAGTAACAAACAACAGGACACGAGGAAATGGCCTCAAGTTGTGCCAGGGGAGGTTTAGATTGGATATTAGGAAAAATGTCTTCACTAAAGGGGTGTTCAGGCATCGGAGCAGGCTGCCCAGGGAAGTGGAAGAATCACTATTGCTGGAAGTGCTCAAAAACCATGTAGATATGGCGTTCAGGGACATGGTTGAGTGGTGGGCTTGGCAGTGCTGGTTTAACAGTTTGGCTCGAAGATCTTAGAAGTCTTTTTCAGTCTTAACGATACTATGATTCTGTGATTGCCTCGTACCTGGGATGATCTCTCTTTTTGTGACTTAAGTGTTGTGTTTGTCCAAATCCTCCCCCTTATCTTGCTGTCCTGAAGAAAGAGGGGCCAGTCTTATCTCCTCAGTCATGAAAAGGGTCCCTGACTGGCAGCAGAGGATTGTCTCACTAAATACCTGTGGTACCTGGCACTGCTTGGCCTGACCTCTCTTGACCAGGCTAGCAGGAGACTTGCTGGCCTAGCTTTGGCATGGGACATGTCTGTAAAGAGGATGGGTATTTTTCCTTAAATGGTGTTCCTGTTCAGTGATGGTGCAGAAAGGAGTCTTCCTTCTGTCTTTAAAATATTTCTGGCCTCTCAGCCTATGGTAAAGCTTATCAGCTCAACAAGAGGAGGTGAGAACTCTCCCTTGCAGAAAACTTATCTCTGCCTCCTGGCTGTGTAAATAGCTGGTATGGTCAGGTTATTCAGAAGCAGCTACTTCAGATCCTCTTACTAGCTAGGAATGAAAACACCATATATTACTGTGGTAGAAGCCATAATGAGAGAATTTGCCTCACTTGTTCCAGCTGGAGGGATTTGGGGTTTTGGCTTACACACTTTGGATCTGGAGGCTAATTAACCTAATTATGCATTCATAGAATCATAGAATGGTTTGTGTTGGAAGGGACCTTAAAGATCATCTCCTCCCAACTCCCTTGCCATGGGCAGAGACACCTTTTACATCTTTACTTCTTAAATTAAAACCACCTCATGATAGAGGTGCAGCCAGCTTTGCATTTTAGAAATAGATGAAAGTGGAACTGAATGTATGTAACTGAGGGTCACAACCTGGCTATTTGTTGGTGGGGCCAGAACTCCCCTAGCAGCTAAATCTAAGTAGATCAGCTCCTCTTGAGGTCTGTCTAGCTCTTTCCCAAGTCAGGGGTCCTCTGATACACTGGCATTTGAGATCAAAATGAGCAAAGCCTGTTATTCTGTAGTTTACAAACATCAGGAATAGCAGGTTTTAGGAGCTCTTTGCCGAATTCCTCTGGAAAAAGAGAAAAAGAGATTACACAGGAGAGCTTCAAAAGTACTCAAGAAGACACAAAATTTGTACTGCAATAATGTTCAAGATCCAGCTGGGAACTTTTGAAATTCCATCCATCTTGAAATTTTGATTTATTTAGATATTTGCAATCTATCTGCTGTGCCTAGCCTGAGCGTGCAGTATTCATTAGTATATTGAGCCTTTTCTTTACCTCATTGGGAAGCCACAAGGGGTTGGAACAACACCCAGTTTATGACTGAGGCTTCCCGTTGCAGTTCCTCTGTGGCAGCGGTCGGTAACAAACAAAGACCTTTCTGCCTCTCGTAAGATTTGCACCAGCTAAGTAAGTGCTAGAGAGTGGCATCACTTCTGTCTATTCCTTCTTTCCCTTTCCAACTTTTTTACATCTTTAGTTTTCAAAGGAAGCATGACATTGTGCACAATCTTCTTAGTTCCCCTTCACCCCTGTAACTTCTGAACCTGAAAGCTGGCCCACTGTAGTGCTCTGCTCCATGGAAAACCTGCTTAAACCGGCAGCAGGACAGTGACTTCCCAGCACAAGCTGCCCTTGCCCACCCAGGCAGAGAAGGTGGAAGGATGCCTGGGAATGCCGGTGAAGGAAAGGAGAACCAGGATCTTTGTGGCAGGGAGGATGGGATGGTGCCAGCACCTTTCTAGGACACTGACTAGTGTTGCTACTCTTACAGCAACTTGCCTGACCCATGTTTGAATGGAGGCCTAGGAAGTGTTTGAATGGGATGGTACTAACAAGAAGTGCAAACATCACTGTCAGCAAGATGTGGCTGGTACATGGTCTGGGCTTTAGGAGCAGGGCCTAGAATAAGGTGAGACAGGTATTTTTAAAAATTATCTGTGTTTACTTAGGAAACTGCTTGCATATACTCCCTCCCACAGTGCACATAGGTGAAATTTCACCTCTGGAATCTGATACTGGTGCATAAATTTCAACTCCCTCCTAAGTGTCCCTCCTATTTGACATAAAAATTTGTTGCTCTATTCTGCTGAGTTAAGTCCCAGGTCTTAAAATTTCCTCTTCATTTTTAAATAGGATGTTAAAAGACATACTTTTCACTGCTGCTTTTAATGCCATTAGGAAGAGATTGTCTCAGGATAATGTGGATATATTAGAGGCCGTTGAATTACAGTGTAGCATTTAGAGGATGAAAACCTGTATAATATTATTCATTGCTTTTTAAAAAGAAAATGTAGGTACTTACGGTTCCTTCCTTCTTGCCAAAGCTGTATTTACTGATGCTCGATATTTCCTTGACCTGTCTGTACAATGCAACAAGGCAGAGCAAGAATATAGTACTGGGTTTAAACAACAGTGCTGTATACAGAAAGGGCTCTGTTACTACCTCAGTCTTTAAAAATGCCCCTTTAACACATTCTACAATCGCACAGAATGCATTTGTGCTTTCTCTTTTTATTAACCTTTGCTTTGTCCTTCTGTTCTTAGATTTGCTCCAACACATTAGTGTGGCTATATTTGGAGGCTAGATAAGTTAAATCATTGGAAACCTAATAAGAGTTTGATCTACGAAGACTGCACGGAGAGGGGCAAAAAGAACAGCTTGTGCCACTTTCCTGCACAGGAATGCTGCATACATCATGGGAAACCATCAGCGTGGGTGGAATGCTTTAGCTTGTTTGTCAATGTGAAGTGTTTTGAATAGTGTCATTGAATATAGCAAAATCCTTATTTTCATAGGCCAGATAATCCCTCGTGTTTTCTTAAACAATGCACTAAAATGGTCCCTTTTTGGCAGACAAAGAGAATAAAGCAGGACTCATTATTGTAGTCCTGCAACAGCAAACAATTGTATATAGGAGTGCAGTGGAGGCAAAAACATGCATTGCAGAGGGTTTATATGAATACTTAAAACCAGCTCTGGAAGTGGCCCAGCTATGCTATACATAGGTTGTTTTGACTTGTAACCTTATGCACCTGCATCCAGGAGGAACACAAAGCTAACGTGATTTACGTGTTTTCATGTTTGGCTTAGAAAAAATAATTTTAATTAGTTCAAAGCAAGCTGCCTTGAATTACCTCACATTTACCTTGGGGAGAGGAGGAGGGAAGGAGGGCCAGTATCCAGATAGTCAGGGTGGAACAGGTGATACATATATGAAAGCTTGTTACCTTGTGCATGCTCTTGCCTTGCAGTAAATGAACTTGCTCCTATTAGCAAATCTGAGTCATTTTAAATCCCTAAGGGATAGAAAAAGCTCACTGTGTATTTGAGTAAATAGAGTATGTAACTTTGTTTGCCTGAAAACATCCCCTTCCCTTTCTAGCTTATTTTCACTTATTGGTTAGTTGTACGACCAATACACATTCATTTACAGAATTATTCCTTTGGCTCCTGCTTCTGCAGTATGATCCAGCTCGTTATGAGGCAAAGAAGTAGGCTTAAGATGTCAGTACTTGACTGTCTGGTGTTCCCTGGCTGTTGTTCCAAAAGGGTATGTTTGGGCAGGCTCGTTTTGCAGCATGTTTGGCACAGAACTGGTACAAGTGGGTGGTTGGAGTTTGGAAAACTTGGGAGTGTGTATCTTATCCTATTCTGAATGTGCATGTTGTATAGATTAATTTTACAGGCATAATCATGTGCTTACATATTAATGTACTTACAGTGTCACTATTGGAAATAGCTGGTGTAGTCACCTATGAATACAGCCTTCCATGGGGATGCCAGGCAAGGTCAAGGCCTGGTCAAGTCACTCTGTAAAACACTCACTGAAAGCTACTGTGGGGCACCATTCTGCTGCACTGCAAAGGATTCTTATAGTGGGGCTGTTCTTACAAGCAGTGGAACATTCCTGCTTGTTTTCAAACAGGCTTAGAAGAGGGTGCCACAATGGAAGATGTGTATTTGGCATCGGTGGAGACAGACCGAGGCGTGAAGGAACAGCTGCGGCTTTATGACACCAGGGGTCTGCAGGAGGGCGTGGAATTGCCCAAGCACTATTTCTCTGTGGCTGACGGCTTCGTTCTGGTGTACGCCGTGACCAGCCTCGAAGCCTTCCAGAGAGTCGAACTGCTCAAAAAGGAGATCGACCTCTTCAGAGACAAAAAGGAGGTAAATGCATGGTTGGCTAAATGCTGTGTCAGTGGTAGGAAGTTACGGTCGCAAAGCCCAGCTTTTCCTTCTGTAAATGTTGTGTACAAAGGAAAATGGATGCACCCACAGCCTTGGGCAGCCCAGCAAAAAGGAGGCCTTCTCATGCCAGGGAAGCCTAATTCACATGCCAAGCAGGTCATGCAAAAGAATGCTTTTTTTTTTTTTTCCTTATTTCCTCTACTACAGCTAAAATTCAGTCAGCTGAATGCACCAGCCAGGACACTTATGAGTAATAAAACATATGGTCTACAGCAGTGCAGCTCATATGTTTTTTTAGATATTGTACAGGGGAAGTCAAGTGCATAGAATAATATAACGAAGGGCATTATCTTTGTTTGTTTTGTATTCATGTACTTGATGGCTTACAAACTAGTGTAATTGACAATGGGTCTCCCAGACATTAGTCAATTGGCAAAGCAGCTTTAATGTATTTTAACAACCATATTGAATCAATTCAATTGTGTGAAATGACTGCTCTATTTTCCCTTAGAAAGCAGCTAGTGTTTTCAGCTGACAGTGTTCCAGCTTATATTTGTTTAGCTAACTTGCATGTGGCATTAGCATTACGGCTTTTCCTACAGTATCTTTATATTCTCGAGTAGTTTTCCCTGTTAAAAGTCTTTAGCCTACAGCTTTCCAAACACCTCTTTTATGCTGTTTAAAAGAAAAAAAAAATGCATGAAGAATTAATTGGATAATGGTAGGGAGAGACTTTGCAAAAATGTAACTTGTTTTGTACTGACAGCACACAGGGTGGTGGAGGAAGGCAGGCTCAAGTTTGACGGCAGACGAATGTGCAGTCACAGGAGAGGTATGTTAGGTGGTAGGGCTGGCGTGAGCTGCGGACTGTCACGTATATCAGGGATACAGCAGTCAAGCATAACTCTCCTGCAGGGCAAGAAAAGGTGGACAAGCAGGAAATCTTTCCCAGGCGCTGTGTTTTGTGAGGGCCCTGATTTGTTACTATACAGCATGTTGTAATGCAGAGAGGGAGTCACAGCCCCAACAGGATCTGTGTCCCGCTCTTCTGTGTTACCTGTCAGAACTCTCCTTGCATGAAGGTATTTTAGAAAACAGCCAGTTCGCTCATCCTTTGGAGAGCTTAAAATCGTGATTTTCACTGAGGCTAACATAGTTAAAAAAGTGGTGGCCACAATAAGATGGATAAAATAGTTTTCATTCCTGTGATTTCCATAAAAAATAGGCTTTGAGGTATATGAGGTGAGACCGTGATTCCTACCTTAAGGTAACTGTTAATCAGCAGATTAATGATTCTGTGACTTAAAGTCTGGGCTCAACTAGAATGAATTCTTTACTGAATTGGGGATGTGTCTCCACACAGGGAGCTTCTGAGCTGGCAGAACTTCAACTTATTGAGTGGCACAGTCCCCTGTTGTGTGGCAGATGACAGAAAGCACTGATGGCTGGTTCCTTGCCTCTGCTGGCTGTGGGGGCTCTCCAGCACGCACCTTAAAGCCTGGCCAAATTTTACACTAAATAGAGGTTTTGTTCTGTTATACTGACAGAGCTTTGCCAGAGCGAAAATTCAGCTGGAGCATGCAGTAAATACACATGAAGATTATAGCTTCTTTCAAAGCCCACACACAGGGGAAAAAAAAAAAAACCCTAAACAGCATTTTTCCAAATACCCTGGACTGCTGTAGAAAAGAAAGGAAGCCTCAGACCTCACAGGAACAGGACAAACATCTCTAGCTGGAAAGAAGTAGAAGGCATCCTGGAGTTAGCCTGATGAACAGGAAAGAGCAAGCAGGTGTGGCCACAGCAAACCCCACAAATCAGCAAGGGAGGACTTTATCACTTGATCTTTGTCAAACCACTAGTGTAGAGATGAAAACACAGTTTGACTAAGGACCTTGAACTGAAAATGCAGGCATGATTTCCCCTAAGAGCTGGTGCGGGTAAAACATTTTTAGAAAACAGTTACCTTAAAATAAGGAGGAGCATTAGCTTCACATGCCCAGCACTGCCTTTGGCACTTCCGAGAGCTGAAGTACTGGGAAGGCTTCACATACTTACTGAGCTCAGCCACCCAGGACTGTCTGGGTGATACACTAGTCACTTGATGGATCCTTACAGCTGCAGATCTGAGTCAATACTGCTGTGCTGCTCTCCTTAGCTAACCAGCTGCTCTTGAAACTGCTCCCCAGAGGACGCTGCTGGTGCTTATCTGCCCCTTTCAGCAGACTGTCCCCTTCAGTCCTTCGGGTGGCTCTTGGTGCCTGGGGTTGGGCAGCCGGCAGGGCTGAGCTGGGAGAGGGGCCCCACAGCCCAGCCTGCCCAGGCTGCTGGCACAGTTGGCTTTATTTATATTGCGGGATGGGGCTTGGGAAAGAAACAAACAGGGCAACACCCACCAGTATGGGGTCCAGGCTTTCTCTGCTCCTGTGCATTTTTCATCTCTCAAGCATCCGCTGCTGTGACCTACTCAGGTGTCATGCTCTTATCATTTGTCTAGGGCAGCTCAATTGCCAAGTAAGTGGAGAATAGGGCTGTTTAACTTTGGATCTCTTGGGTATTGTTTCCCTTCAAGCAATCATCGGGGGTGGGGAGTGGGGTGGTGAGAAGGGGAAGTCCTGCATATCCTATGATGAAAACAAGCTTCCAACCCCTAAGCAGATGAGGCTAATTCAAATCCCAGACCCTGATCTTCCAAATTACATGCAACTTACCTTGTGCCAGTGCTAAGTTACAGAACAAGTCTGAACTGTGTTGCTACTTGCCCACTGTTTAAAAAGATTGTGAGTGGTGGATGGTTTCGGTATAAAGCTCACCCTCTTGTTTGGTTTGTAGGTTACAGTTATTGTCTTGGGAAACAAAACTGACCTCGTGGACCAAAGGCAAGTGGAAACAGAAGCAGCACAGCAATGGGCAAGGGCCGAGAAAGTGAGACTGTGGGAAGTGACTGTGACAGATCGGAAAACACTGCTTGAACCCTTCACCTTCTTAGCTAGCAAACTGTCCCAGTCCCAGAACAAATCAACATTTCCCTTGCCTGGAAGGAAGAGCAAAGGGAATAACTGTGATAACTAGACTAGCTTAGCATTGTCTCCTGCCGCCAGGTCACAGTCTAAGTCCTTTTTGTGCCATTTGCTTCTTGCAGTTTCACTTAAAGCAATAATATCACTCAGCAATAAAATCAGCAAGCTTATAGCTAAGAGGTATCCTTCCTTCTCATAGACTTGTCTTGAAAAAGCTGCTGGTGGTAAAAGCCTAAAAAAGCACTTTATGAGAGCAGTTATTTTGCAATCAGGGTTATGGAGGAGGAAGGGATATATGGATACCTCTCTAGCAGGGGTTTTTACTATGCCTGGGTATAGCCATGTTGAGGGACAAATCAACAAGCTTACCAGTATATAATCCCCCTGCAGATCTATAGCCTGTAGTCACAAAAAGTATTAGCTGCAATAAAGCATTCAGTTTGGAAAGGTGATATGTTTGAAATGGCAACAGTACTTTTACCTTGATCTTAAACAGGGCCACAGGACTTTTTGATGCTGCAAGAGGCTGAGATCAATGTCTTGCTGTAGGAAAAGGGTATGGGGCAGGAGGCACCATTACCAGATTTATCCACTGATGTTCTGCTAGCGTCTGGAAGAAAAAACCCCAACAAAATCATAAAAAACCACCCCCCACATCTTCTGGGAAATACTAGAAGAGATCTACCCCAATATGAACCTTGTCAACAAAGTCTAGTAAGCAGTGCTTTCAGGTCAGGAATTCATTTGTAGAAACCAGAAGAGTCCTCAGAGTAAGCAGTGCTTTCAGGTCAGGAATTCATTTGTAGAAACCAGAAAAGCCCTCAGAGCACTCATTAATTGAACAGCAACCTAAGGACAACATAGCTGTACGTGGGTTTGTTCCAGCATGTCCACTACAACTCAGTCACATTCCCATAGGTGGTAATTTTACTGAGAATTGCAGAGATTGATTTTGTATGCAGGAGGTCATGCTGGGCTCTGCTTAGGGCACGCTTACCTGGCTGCTCAGCCAAGCTGCAGCAATCCACCCTCCCTAGGCCAAATAACAACTGGTACAAAGTGCTGTACTACTCTGCAAGTGGGGGCTAAGGAGGGTAGGAGGCTGGCTTTTTGGAGATGTCCCTGTGGCAAATGCCCAGGAATACCTGTACAAATGGCCCCAGTCTCATTGGTCCAACTGCAGGAGCACAACTGCACGTGCTGTATTTGACTCAACACTGGCAAACCTGTGCTGCAGGAATCTGCTGTCCCAGGTCAGCTTGTCAGTAAACTGAACAAAAGGGGATATATAGAGCGACAGAATGAGCAACTTTTCCCAGAGACAGGGGCCAGGTTTTGGTACCTAACAACCTCCTGCACTAATTGATGCTAACTTTTCTTTTTATATGAAGGCATGAACAGGGAGAGGGAGTGAAGTACCCAGTTTCTGCATTTTCCACTAAATTAATGCTGTTTTGAACAAATACTGTGAATTTCACTGTGAATCAGCAAAACCACAAGCAATATTTGCACTGTCATATCATAACTGCTAAATAGTGTGCTTAATGATCACAATTAAGCTTATAGTATTGCTCTTCCTGAATACTGATTAATAAAGTCTGTCAGCATTACTAAAAGTCTGTCAGCATTATTAATGTCAGAGCAGCAGTACACTTCACTAAAAATTAAGCAGGAATCCCTACCATTATAATGAAGGTAGACGAAACTGTTTATGTGCTTTGCTCAATATAGTTTGAATTGCTGTGGCCAAGGAGTAAGATAAGAGAGCAATTATGAATGAGCAAGCTCTCGTAATGCCCTGCTAGCAACATACAATTGTTTCCATTGCAACACTGCAGCTGAGTAAGCACTATAGCATGACCTCCCCCCACCTGGCCAGCAATAGTCATTGTCCCCGGTGATGCTGCAGGACGACACTCCCTCCTCACTCATTTCCTACCGAACGCACGTGTACTCCAGGCTTCTCCTTACCCAAAAGACTCCGTATCTGCCTGCATGCTCGGGAAGTGGAGGTGACTTGACAGCAGCAGCGGTTCATCTCCTTGCTGCAACCCCTTACCAAGGAATGGGTCATGCTCCTCTTCTTCAGCTCTGCAGAACCCTGCTTCTGGAAAGGACTTGAATCAACCTTGGATCAATCAAAATAAGTGAAGACATCTACTAACAGCACATCACTAAGGCTGACCCTTGAGCCAAGGGAGTGCAGGTTGACAAGTGAGAATGAACTTTAAAATGCCTGGAGATGGAAAGAACGGGGATGACTGGTTCCTGTCCAGCTCTGCATGCTGCAAACTTGGTGCCAATTCTATTGCCAAGACTGATGTCACCTGTAGGCTGCCAGAGCTGTGCAGTCCAAGTGTAGCTTGCTCACTCACTCCCCTGGCCTCCCAGGACTCGACAATGTTTTAAGACAGACAAGAGAAAAAGGATCTTCTAAATGACTAAAGCCATTTTTCCATTTTTTTTACATAAAGGCAAACACATTTTCTTTGATTTGGCTAAATTTAGAGTTTAGATCATTTGAGGCATTCAGATAAAAAAATCACCACCCACTGTTTTCTTTCGTAAACTTATTCTGATGTTTTTCTAAATACCGTAGTGTTTTACTGACAAGTGATGGAAAATGTTGTGTGTCTCCTCTGCAAACAATGTGCACACAGTGGCTGGTACTGAGTAAAAATGAAACTTGCTGTAGTAGAGTTTTACACAGGGTTAATAAACAAAGTAGAGTATAATGTAGTAGCTAATGGGCAGAACACGTATTTTGTTCTTACTGTTCCACTGACTCAAACCCTGTTCTAGGTCACTGGGATCACTTACCTTCTGCAAAACTTGAGTCCCTTCACAAGATAATGGAGAAAAGTCATTATGAAGAAGAAAAACAAATTAGTAAACTAAACCATCTTTCTCTGTTACTCTTCAGCCTCTACCCTGCTAAATGAACACTGTACAAATCAGTCACGCGCC
>VWZT01012501.1:224463-269820 GCA_013397055.1 Pachycephala philippinensis
AGTTACAACAGTTAATTTGACATGTCCCGGTGGCACAAAGCAAGAAGCTGGCAAAAACCTACTGAGATTAAGCCATTTACCCTGTTACTCAGTAGAGGAGAGGAAAAGACTACCAGAGATGCTCCTGGTGTGATGTAGCTATATACCAAACAGGCAAACAGCTGAGGGAGCTCATACACCAAAACATGTGCTGTGCCAAAAGACGGCAGCTCAGACGATCAGGGTAAGGTGCTACTACCCACAGCCACCCAGCAAAGGAAAGGACACCTCTAATTAACAGATTACTTTGGACCAAGTTAGATTTGCTCTGTATCTAGATAGGCAGAGAAGTATGTAAATGAAATATACAGAGAATTTATTTTAAAGTACCAAACCAAATCTGAGAGCGCAGATGACCACACAGCACTCACAAGGAATGTCGCAAGGTGAAGCACTCGCCATGTGAAAATGAATCTGTGCTTCCGGCCTTTACCTTAAGGGAGTGGTCAGAAATGCCATATCCACAACTAACTGCCCTGTTGCTACATACCTCAGTGTAAACACTATGTCTCTAGGAGATAATCTTTATAGGTAGTTAAAGGATCTACAGATTAAGTCTCCTTTATACTCCTTTACGGTGCTGTCTGCTAGCTTACCAGGACATGATTCCTTCTCCTCTTCCACGTGTGAATAGACCACTCCATCGGAAAAGCATCAAGACATTATTTTCTTCCTGCCTCTTTCCCTTCCAGATGGCTTACACTTTCCTGGTTGTACTTTCAAACAACATGCCAGTCCTGCAGAGGCAACGCTGTAAAAACTTAAGCTAAAAAGTAACTGTCATGGACTCTGTGGCAAGTTACCTCCTCATGGCCAGGTCCCGGCACAACACTTAGTGAACAGTTGTGAAGGTCTTACGTTGTCATTCATTGTATGGTTGTCTAGAACTGTCTTCCTAAAATAGCAGCAGTCAGAGCACTCACTTGCAGGTCTCCCTTGTCCTTAACCATAGCATAAATCTTCCAAAGTGTACAGAGACACTGTTCTGGCAAAATGACAAAGCAAGCGACTAAGCAGAAATCTTTTCTTCTTCTTTTTTTTTTTTTTTTAAACATCTTTTTATTAGCACAGTAACAAATGCAGACTTAAGTAGCCCACAACATACAACCAATCCACTGAGTGACTCCTATTCCACACCTTACAGTTAAACAGCTTAAGGTATTTCACTACAGGTTACCATAAGTCCTGATTAAACCCTTTATTCTTTTCACAAAGATAGATTGGCTTATAAAATAATACATTAACTACTTCTCATTTCATATATGAGGCCATATATCCACCTCTCCATATCACAGATCATGAGATGACAGTCTTTAGAAAGGATTTGTTAAATACCAATGTGCCCTCCATAGGGAAAAACAATCCCAACATCTTTTTACAAAAAAAAAAAAAAAAAAAAAACAAAAAAAAAAAAAAAAAAAAAAAAAAAAAAAAACANAAAAAAAAACCAAAAAAAAAAAAAAAAAAAAAAAAAAAACCTCAAGCCAGAACAAAATAAATCCCTCAAACCCAAACAAACAAAAAGCAAAAACAGTGTGTAGAGTCTTGAAAGGACTTTTACATAAACGTCAACCTATGTACCTGTACAAAATTAAGCTGTTTTAATCTTTTACATATTGCAAGCAAACTGAAAACCAAAGAAGTCTAAGAAGTTTACATTCTTCTCGGTACTATATGTGAGCTAATATTGCTGAACTAATTACAGTCTTAAAGTATGCTATTCCAAATCTTAGCTGTCTACTGTAGCAAGATACCTTAAGTTACAACAACAAAATCTTAGGAAATAAAAGACTGAATAAAATCTGTTATAGAAATACCCTACTCTTTACCAGCACCCTCCCTCCCCCCACCCCTTCAAAATCATAAGCAGCTCTTTCCATCACAGACAAATAATGTAAGAGTTTGACGAAAATCCAATTTAAGTAGCGTATCTTTTGGTCCATTGTCTGGCCATTCTGTCATGCTCTGCTCTGTTAGTCATATACTGAGTGGCAATGCTTCCAACCAGGGGGTCAGCTGAAAAGGAAACACACCGCTTATTCAGACAAGTTACCAAATAAAAACTTTTAAATAAAGCTGAAGTGTGAACTTAATAGGAGGCAAACACACAGGTAAGGTACACTGTAACAATCTAAACATACCGAATTGATAATCTGTATCTTCTCTAATTTTGTGCTTTTATGGTGATGTACTAATCTGTAACTTAGTAAGAGTGAAATGCCAATAAAGTTTTAAGGAGTTTAAGACACAGCAATCAGCCATATTTTGCATTACTGAGGGTTTTCACCAATTCATGCATTTCAGGTTTATTTTATTCCTTCTAAGAGTGCCTGAAATACTCATGCTAAGTGTACTTGTAACAATATAAAGCTGCCTTCAAGGAAAGATCACATCTCAAGAAAGGGTTTAATTTTTCCAACAAGTTTAGTACAGTGTGAAATCTGGCCTTTCTCTCATCTTTAGACATATAAAAATGCAACCTGTAAAATGACTTTGGAAATGAAGACATATTCCTCTTAACTAGTGTGCACAGTTGAGTGGGTTAAAGCAGCAATGATGACCACTTGTGGCATAGCTGGTCACTGGTTTTAAATGGATGTTGGAAAGTGAAAGGTCAACCCCCCTGTTTTCGGAACTGTGTTTGTGGCTCTTCAAGCTCCATTACTGAATTACTGTAGCCCTACAGACCAGTGAAGGCTGGGTTTCGAAGGGGAAGGAGTTTTCACATGCAGGAGGACCACTTGTTTCCCCATGGGTCAGCCTGAGAAGCAGCAAACAGCAGGCTGGTAGGGTATATCCCCCTCCACCACCTCCAGCCCCTCTGACTGCCCTGGAGGGGGAAATGTGCTCCACTAGAGGCTGCAGCCAAGCTGGCCATACCAATGGGATGAGGAAGGCCACGTTATTTAGGTGCTGGGAGGAGTGCAAGGCGGCAGGTGGACTTACCGGGGTTACAGTCTGTGAGGAGGGAGCAGATGGAGAGGAGAACTTTAGAAATGGTTAACGCTGGACTCCAGTTGTCTTTTAAAATGTCCAGGCAGATGACGCCTTGGCTGTTAATGTTACAGTGGTAGATCCTTGTCCGGAACGTTACCTGCAAGAGAGGGGTGTGAGCAGGTGTGCCGGGGTGCCACAGGCTGTGGGGAGGGACAGGACAGGAGCGCCAAGCGAGGCAGTGAGGCAGCGCCCGGGCGCGCCCGCCGAGCCGGGTCCCCGGCTGACCCACGCCGGGCTCCCGGGCCGCCGCCGCCCTCTCGCGGCGGAAACAAAAAAGAGCCGCATTTAGAACAAAAACGAGTAACAGTCTCAGGAGCCAAATTCCACGGTCAATGCAAAACCCAGATTGTGGTGGGTTTGAGTTTTTTTTCCCCCACTTTTTTTTTTAAATTAATTTTTGTCATTTTGTTTCCAGTGACAAAAGGGCCCAGGGTCTTAACACCAGCATTTTTCTCCTTCTTGGCTTCCAAGGATTTGTAAAATCCTTCAGACAGGCCAAGGCACTTGGAATGACAGCTTCCATCACTTCTAAGAGGCTCAGCAATCAAGGGGAAGTTAGTTAGATTTACTTATTTTCGTGATGTGACTGAGCTAGGCAGCTTGCCACAGAAGTTATCCGAAAGGGAAACACAAGCACCAGGAGCCGTTCTCAGAACACAACGTGACCTGCAGAGTGGCCTTACTCTGACTCTCTGAGTGAACAGTGACAACAAATTTGGTGCCATTTTCATGGGTTAGGATTATGCACATGAATAAAGGCTGGTGGGTTCACATCCTAAATCCTCAACTATCCACACTTAGAAATTTTATTGTCTGTTTATAGGTCACAGGAGTATTTGCAAAACACATTCGGTAAGTGTGTGGTATGACAAGAACACACTAGTGCTTTCTCTCGAGATGGGACCAGCCCACACATAAAACTTGCCAGTCAATCCTCATTTTTTCTACTGCCTTTCTGATGAAAAAATTTGCCTGCGACCCTTGCTCTCACAGGCTTGGGCAGCAGGCACGGGGTGGGGTGACATAGCTACAGAACCCTGGTGACTGGCATGTCCTCGTGCACTGAATCCATGCAGTGTTTCCAAGAATGCTCCCGATGCACAGAGCACATGGGCTATTTTTGGACTTGCAAAAGCGGTTACTTGTCACACAGGAGACACCCACACTGCATGCTTGGGGAGATTTTGTGCTTTGTTTCTTGTGAGCTGCTTGGATTTTGGATTAAAACAGGAAGCAAACAAAGGAAACCCCAGATCCCTGCACATTTGCACATTATGGGGGAAACAGCAAAATGACTGCAAGAGAGCAGAGATGTGTTACCCTCCCACACCTTCTGCAACAAGCTGCCACTCCAAAACCAAGAACTCCTGATGCTTTCTACCTAGGGAGCCTTAGAGGTATAGCAGACAAGAAACCTAAGTGACCTTTGTTTCCCAGATCATCTAATCTTTGGAGGAAAGGCAGCAATTACTCCCTACAGTCATGTGGAAGTCCATGTGCAGCAGCCTGAGCAGTGGGCGGATCTGCCTCTGCGGTACCTGCCCCAGCCCACACTGTTCAGGGCAAAACACATTCGTGGCATTTGCAATTGCTGGCAACGGCTCTACCCTGGGTTCCTGAGCAGCCCAGCCCTGCTGCTTGCTCAGTATTTCTGTGTTTGACCCGCACCTTTGGTCTCCTTCCAAGAAGGTTTCTAACTGTAAGCAAGGTAACAATTTTGACAGATTAAACACTTCCAGAAGGGGAAGCATGGAGTATTTCCAAGTTAATACAATAAGGACCAAATTAACAGAGGTCAACAGGTCTAATTTGTAAAGACAGAAAGTTGTTAACCCTGATTCTCAGCACAAAAGCTAAATACTGTGTAGACAGTCTCTCAGTCCAGTTAACTAATAACTGATAACAAAGCATGAATGTTGTTTGCCTTTAAGAGTAAGATTTACTTTTTAATTATTTTTCATGAAGGAGGGGAAAGTGAAAATGAAAGAAGACTCCCTTATACTTGCAGAACAGCCTGGTTCCTTAACACACCTTAAGATATAATCCTTAAGGGATATATCCATGGCACTAAAAGCAGTTTTCTCCGGTTAGAGGAACTCTACCAAACACTGTGAAAAAAAAATCTAAATTTGTTTCCATTTTAGCAGCAACTCAAAACTAGGATGGTGTTAGACACACGCAGTCCAGCTGTTTGCCATTTACAATTTTTGCTGATGGCACAAAAGCCAGCAGTGCAGGGAACTCAAATGGAACTGGAATAGGGAGAACTTGGAGGCCCACTTGAAAACAAGCAAAAATATTTAAAGTAAATGTTCATTACACTCTAAAGAGGAAAAAAATTCTCACATAAACCTAATACATTCAGACCAAAATCAAAAGAAATTGAGTCACTTAGAAGGTAGTGAAGAGAACAGCATGTGGAATAGCAGAAAAATATAGTGTAACTGAACAATCCTTTGGAAATGTCCCACCTGAGATTACATTAATGCAGTAACTAAACGGAGTTAAGCACAGCCTTTGAAAAGACATAAAAGAAGCTAATCTCAACCTTACCCTGAAGTGATAGCAGAGGTTAATTTACACAAGCAGCAGAATAGGAGTGGGTGGAAGGAAGTGGTTAGAGGTTATTAATACAAATGATCAAAGCACACACACCAGGTCAACATAAGCTACCGTTTTCCCCTCAGTAAATGAAATCTAACCCAACTATGTAACTATGTATAATGTAACTCTTGGGAAAATGTCCATTGTAATAGTACAAATACTGAACTCTTAAATTCTAATTATACTTGTTTATTGGATTCTCCTAAATCCAGGCTCACCCAGCACGTGCCTGATTTATTTGCTATCTGAAACACAGGCAAAACCAGAATACAACACACAACGAGAAAACGTAAAAAGCAGAGAACACTAGAACAAGATTAACACTAACATTTTCAAGGTGTTGTATAGAATGCTCAATTAAATGCAAAAGAACTCCATTATACATATTTAGGACATGAAAGAGAGTATCTGTCCCTGTATCGGATTTCTCCCACTGAAGTTCCTTGTACCGTGCAACTCATTTCCAAGTCAAATTTTAAGATCTTTCATTTCTCCAACCTCAAGCACAGTAGTGCAGTCAGTCCCTCTTATTATCCTCACAGGAATCTAAGTATCACTTCTAGCACAGTCTTCTGGCTCTCCTACAGCAACATCCTCTCCAAAAACATTTGCTCCAACATACTGAATCAAACCGTCAGCTGGAGCTAGACCCAGTCCTCAAAGGCTGCACCTGTGTATCTTTCATCACATCTCTAGGATGCTCATCAACCACACAGCATTTGTCAGTGTTTATGCCTCAACACTTTCTCTTATACATATTCCTAAGGGCTTGGAAGCTTGCCAGGATGACCATTTTCACCTCATTTTATTGAAGAAAGTAAATCCTTTAATGACAGTTCATTTTCAGGTTATGAAATGTGTTCAGCTACAAGCCCTTCACCATCAGGCAGGCCACCACAGCAGGAACTGTCCTCACAGGAGTTACCAAAGACTTAAAGAGGCCCAAGAGGTTTTCTTCCACTGGTCTTACTGGGCTTACCAAGGAAGATTCAAGGGACACTAGTCCTTTTTCCTTACAGAGCTTTATCTTTTCAGAGATCAAGACTTTTAAAATGACATTCTACTCTATTCTAAAATGACTACTGTTCTGTGAGTGCTTATCATCAAAGTGATACACACTGGGTTTTGTTTCAACTAGCTGTTTCTTTGTTTCTTGCCCTAAAAGCCACTTATAGGAAGGCTACTGTAACTACAATAGCCTACCACTTAAACACGATCCACGGACAGTATTTACTCACTACTGCAGGCAGCTGGACAATCTGAAATCAACAAAATAGCAGGAAGAAAGCAGGAGCAATATGATACATCATATTTTCCACATTACCATTAACACTAGTGTAGATTTTAATATAGGAGCAGCTTTGGTTCTCAAAGGAAGGTTCTTCAATTCAACCTGAAGTGCCCAAGCAGAACAAGTATGTTCCATTATAGTACCACCATGCTTTCTCCTATATCCGATCTCAATGAGACTGAAGCTATATGTATTTTACTTCCATACATATATTATGGTTCGTAAACCAACCTGGACTTTGCTAGATAAAAGACTCCATTTAAATGAAACGGTTACAATACAGTGAATCGCCACTGAACTCGTCTTTTAAGGCCTCCGTAAGAGGTGCCTATTTGTTCGATTTTTTAATCCCACCCTTCTTTTCATCTGGGTGAGGGTTTCGATCCAAAGATAAAGACAAAGGGATCCCAGTCAGAAGCACCGAGCAGAAAGCAGGGCTGAGCTGGAATGACACAACTGTTTATTTAGTTCTGCATCAGGAAACTTGGCACATAGGGCTGTCTCAGTAGTGCTGGTAGTTACACTATGGCCTTGCAAGGCATCCTACTTGACCCTCAAAGCAGCATGGTGGGAACACATCTGAGAGCAAGAGCTGCAACTCTAGCTGGGGAGTTTGCACCATCTACCCTGCCAGTGGCAGATACTTCTACCCAGATGGAGCTGCTGAAGGGACTGGCTGCAGAGGGGACCTCAGACTGCAGGCAGCGCTGAGACCTTTCTCCTGGGCAGGACAGGCAGCAGACCTGCCTGCAAAAGGTGTTGCCCAGGTGGAGGACCTCCTGCAGCAGCTGGCTAAGCTGTAGGAGGCAGTGAGAAGCCTGCGTGGCATCAGGGCTGCTGAAGAGGAGTCAGACAGCTGGTTCCAAGCACAGTCTGCACTGGACCCACAGCCCATGGCCAAACAACCAGAAACTCCCACTGGCACACAGGGAAGGGATGGGGGCCAAAAATGCAAAAGAATGGAAGCTTGCCATGGCAAGGACCTGCAGGAAGAGACTTCCCTCAAAGCCTGAAGTGTCCCTGTAGAACTACTTTGCTGCTCTGAGATTGGAAAGACCCATTGTAACAGAAAAGACACTGAAGCCAAATAAGGCAGTCCTGGGAGGGAAGGAAAGGACTCTGGAGCATGGGTGGTTTTTCCACCAAACCTCCTGGTCAAAGGGAAAGGGTTCAAAAGGGCTGGTCAAATCTAGCAAACCAACAAATGGTTACGAGACTGGTGCCACAGCCAGGGGTTTGGCTACTTAGACCATGGGACTTGCTTTGGGAAACCTGGTCTGCTGGGCACTGATGGGATCCATCTGTCAGAGAGGGGGAAGGGGCCTGCATGGATGAACAAGGAGCTCCTGGACAAACACAAACACACAAAGGAACTGTACAGAAAGTGGAAGCAAGGACAGGTAGCCTAGGAGGAACAGAGAGGTGGGCCTGTGAACCCATGAAGTTCAGCGAGGCCATGTGCAAGGTCCTTGCATCTGTATCTGGGCAATCACAAGCACGTGTGAGACTCCACCTGGAGCGCTGCATCCAGCTCTGGGGCCCTCAACATGAGAAGGATGTGGACCTGTGGGAGTTAAGTCCAGAAGAGGGCCATCAAGACAATCAAAGGGCTGGAGAACCTCTCCTATGAAGAGAGGTTGAGAGAGTTGGGCTTGTTCAGCCTGGAAAAGAGAAGGTTCTAGAGAGACCTTAGAGGGGCCTACAGGACAGCTGGGAAGAGACTTTTTACAAGGGCATGGACAAGGAGTCATGGCCTTGAAATGAAAAAGGGTTAATTTAGATATTAGGAGGAAATCCTTTATTGTGAGGGTGGTGAGGAACTGGAACAGGCTGCCCAGAAAAGTTGTGGATGCTCCATCCCTAGAAATGTTTAAGGCCAGGTTGGATAGAGCTTTGAACAACGTGGTCTAGTGGAAGGCATAGCTTCCCACAGCAAGGAGGTTGGAACGGATGATCTTTAAGGCCCCTTCCAACACAAACCATTTCATGATTCTATGATGAGTCTGAAAAAGCCTGGGGTGATAAATGCTTGTGACCTGTAGCATAGAAAGCAAAGGTGTAACAAAGCACACATGGGAAAGCAAAAGATCCGTCTTTAAATGCTTACTGGGCCCACAACATAATAAATTGCATACAGTTGGTTGAACAACAAATTATTCAGCAAATTAAACAAGAAAAGTAAAACTACTATAAAGTGAATTAAATTCTAACATAAGAGAACCATCTGTGTTGCCAGAGAATCTCCAAAAGGAGATGGACAGATGTCAGCAAGAAAGCACTAGAGGTTGCTAGTTGTCCCAAGGTTGACCATGCTGTTTGTGAACTGGAGCCCTATCTTATGGGTAGAATTTAAGAACCTGTTGGTACTACCAGAAACTCTGAAGTTATGTGAGCAAGAACAAGCAAACCGTTTCCTTAATTTGGCAAGCTTGTAATAATTTGTCTTGTGTAAGCAATTAGCATCGCTCTGTTAAGATGGACTGATGGCCTGAAGAAGTCCTTTTTGCTGCAGACTAGACCAAAGCCTGAAAGATGGTGCAGTCATTGGCATTTATCTCATCAATCAAACAACTTTTAAGTAAAAGTTAAACATGCACATAAATGCTTTCAGATACAAGACAAACATCAAGTGTATACACAAGCACCTCTTGTAACCCAACACTCTTCCTGTGGCCACATATTGGAACCACCAGATAACATTTACTTGCTCTGGTATTTGCTTTAGAGCACTGGACCACAACAACACTGGAATGTAAGAGCTTCACAAATATAACACACCTACAGAAAGTTTGTTACTGTACAAATAGGTGAACAACACAAGTGCCCAACAAAACTGAAAAATTAAATACTACTTCAGTGGCCAAAACACATGTAACTTATGCTTACAGTACCCAAGTGGTTTGAGAAACAAGTATTTGTAACATTTCTCCTCAAGTTTATTTACTTCTCAGTTTCTCAGTCCTGTCCCAATGCTTGCACTAAATGCTTAGGACTTCTTATAAACAGAAGCAGGAAAAAAGAAAACATGCTCTAAAATAATCATCAAGAGGACTGGAAAAGCTGTTACCATTAGCTAATAGAAACTCATGTAATGTCTAAAATGAGGTTAAGTTTGTTCTTAAGAAGAGTGGATTTCAAATGGGCTGCATTCCATTAACACTGCATGCTATTCATGTTTAGCACTCATGACTTAAGATGTTAGCTACAGGCCTCTTACCTTTGGAGGCTTGAAGGGATATTCTGGTGTAAATGTGATGTCAAGGAAGAAAACACCTCCCTCATAGACTGAACCTGGAGGTCCTAGAATGGTTGATCTCCATTCGTAGATGTTATCACCTTTGGGGCCAGCGCTAAGAGACAAAAAACAAAATGATTTAGAAATACTACCACAGCTCAGATAAATATGACTTCTTACATTCTTCAAGTATGATATGGAAGAAATATTTCAGTGTTACTCTTCATATACCACCTGAAGTAGAGACAGGGATTAAAAGAAGACTGAATGCTTTCAAACACTCAGAGATCTTACCTGAACTTATCGGTGTTCCAGACTGTTTAGCAAAGCTGAGAAACTAGGGGTGGTGTATGGTTTGCATCTTCTCTCTCTCGACAGTTACAAGAGCAGCACTGCCCAGAACTACTCCAAAACATACTACACTATCAATACAACACAAGAGCTAAGTTTCAAAGAACAATTTCCAACTGTATTTCAGAAATGGCTCTTCCATCTCAGTCTTAATAAAACTGTACCACATTAAAGATCATACTAAATAAATTAAGGATTTCTGTTCATTTTTAAAATCTTGTTTGTTCTTTAAAATTAAAGTATATCCTGCATTATTGTTAAACGAAGGCTCAATAGTATAATTGAAGGAAGCCAAATCAATGAAGACACTCTTAAATGTCAAAATTTTCTACACTTTTATAATTTTGCTGCACTGATTTCTAAGATGAGGCCTCATGATCTTACCCTGCTGATATTGCTTGCATTGTGGAATTGCTTTTTATAGGGGGAATTAAAATCACTGTGTCAAATTAGAACAGCACTTTCTCAAATTAGCTCTGCCTAATTCAAGACTCTGCCTAACCTGCCAGCAGCTCGCTACGAGCAGTACAAATGAAAGGTGTTGCAAAGATCAAGTGTCTGCTTGTTAAAATTAGTTTTACTTATATCCTCAGACACTCGCACTCTGTAGCGTGCCATATGTCACTGAGTATTTCTAAGTACAGCTCAACCTATAAAGCCATTAATGGTGTAGGACTCCATTGCAGCCTCTTCCCTTCTGTACTGCTGTGGTAGTATTTTATTTGTAAGATGCCAGAGCTGGACAAACCTTTTGCATAATGGGAGGTCCTGACACAGCTTTTTCCATCATGGATGTACCATGGCTTCAGAAATCTCTTCTCCCCTTGTTCTGAAGGGAACGGATCTTAATGTTCCTAATACAATAAAAACTAGCCTTGCTCTTCTTTCCCCCTTCTTTTTACAAGGCTCCTCTAAGACAGAAGGAAAAAACCAGGCTCTTTTCATATTACAACAATCACAGAGCAGTATTACTTGAGAGGGAAGGCAATACAATAAATTCAATATACACACGACAATATGTGTTTGATTAACTTGCAGGGAACCAGAGTAATCACTAAGTGTTAATAACAATGTTACAAACAGAAATACAATTGCAAGAACATAAATTGTCATCATAACAGTGATCAGAGACACATTTTTTTTCCGCTGTTCTTCCCAATACTGGTGAACATGTTCTTGACAGCAGGGGAATCAGGAAAGAGAAAGGTAATTAATTCTGTTATCAAACCTAATGTTCTGGGTTTTTTCAGATTAACCTAATAATAAAATTTCACAATATGTTGGTGCTAGATAATTCAACAATCGTGAAGTTATGACTAAAAGTGTGCTTCCAGGGAAAGGAAAGCATGTAGGAAAGCATGTAAGAAAGCTGTAAAGGAAGACAGATTCACTGCAAAAGATGCACCAGCCACAAGGGAAAGATTTTTCTCTCCAGAACACAAAACCCTGCACAGCTCAAGATCAGTATTAAATTAAAGTAAAAGCCATTCCATCCTGAACACTCCTGGCATCCCACTCCACCTTAATGACTTGTCCCTGTCCTATGCAGGTCTATATATTTGGGCAGTCAGTACTCTCCAGCTACCACTTGTGCATTAGACTGGAAAAGTGTTGTATTTCGACAGGAAGCTCTACCTCTGGAAAGACACCAACTTAACTGTGCAAACTTACCGAAAAGGACTCTCTGGGGCACCCTTAGCCACCGCTCCAAGGAATCACCTCTTTATGTACCTATTAGCAACCTCCTGACACACTGTCATTACTGCAAGTTGCGCCGGCAATCATCCTCCCCTCCCTCCCCTAAAGATGGAGCTACTGAACGGGAACAGGTACTTGAGCTTTGTTAGCACTGATTTACTGTTGGAATTTATATCACTAGAACTGCCAACGGGGAGCACTTCAGCACTCAAGAAATGTGATGTGCGATTAGCACTGAATACAGCCCTCCGAACCAACGAGAAATATTTCAACATTTTGCATTTTATTTCCAGCTTCAGCCCAAAGGACTGTCAATAAAAAAATCCCACAGACTTAAAAAAATATATTATCATTAGTAATAGTCTTAGAAATCTCTTGTATCCTATTAGGTTTCCAATTAGAGCTATCACTGCACACAAGTAATATACTGCCATACTAAGAGTGCAACATCTTTGTAAGACATCAGTAGGCTTTAACAATGATGTACTAAGCTTTCCTTATAAGCTTTTCATAATTCAATTAACAGAGTAAAATAGCTGTGCATGTCCAACTTTTACACATTAACATTGATTTCTTATAAAAGAAAGACTGAAAGAGGAAGATGCAAGTCAGCTTCAAGTATGATACTGCTTAGATTTAACTTTGGATTAGTAATATCAAACAGCTCATGAAGACCTAGTGCGTAATAGAAAAGTGACAATACTTGACCACATTTTAAGAACAGTGGCATTAGCTTTTGGTGGAGATACGGAAACTGTCAAAGGCTAAATATTACATTTTTTGTTTAAAATCCTTGCAATTATCTGCTTCAAAAAGAAATTCACTGATGCATGGACACAGGGCTCACTGGCACAGCTGTCAGCTTGCCTGATATGTGTCACCACTGCTCAAATTAAGTGTCTAGATCTACTAATACTACACTTTGAAGCTGTCCAACGTAAGACCACTGGGAAGGCAATTTTAACCAATTAAGTAGAAATAGCTTCCACTGCAAGACGAGGGTATGTGAGCAACAACTTTCTGTATTAACTCAGCAGCCCACAACCTCCTCACTTCCAAAGAAAGAAGTGAGTAAAAGACCAGCAATTCAGAGTGAAAAATGACATCCAAAAGAAAACTGAAAAGATCCCAACCCATTATTATCCTATCAAGCAGCATGCGTTACACTGCAGTGCAACTGAGATCTCTCTTGGAAAAACAGTGATATACTCAGTGAAGATGCACTGCACCCACTGTAACAACTGATCCTGATCGTTCCCAACGATGATGGCTTATCCCCCAGACAGATGTTATGACAGAAACACTCCTTGGGAAACCTCCCAGTGGCAAGGTATTGTTCAAGGAATATCTAATTTTCCAAGTCTAGAAGCAGGAAAATGCAAGGCATTACCTCCTGGTAGACACAAGGCAGGGAGAAAGTCACAGCACAAGTGAGACCAAGCTCAAAGTCCAGCATGGGCCAAGTCCCAACCAGCCTGGTGCTGCTTTGGAAAAACCTGATCTTGCCCTGCCTCTGTTTGCTGGCAGGCGCCATATTCTTTCTCAACTTAAAAATCCAACAGGTAAATTAGAAACGCCTGGAGCAGAGGCTGGGGAGCAGAACGATGCCTAGGCAAATTAGCTGCAGATGCCTTGCAGTACTGAGCAACTGTAAACACAGAACTCCATCTCAGAGAGTCAGTGTTCATAGAGAAGACACACACATGCTTTCACACATGGAAAAAGCTGAAATGACAGACTGCAAGAACACCCAGCCTGTGGCTTTTTCATATTAAGCCAGCCAGAGACAACCTCCATCACAGGCCTGCAATACATGATACCAACCTGATATTTTGCACACACAAACTCAGCTTCCTCCTCTGCCCTGGTGCCCTGGGCAAATCACTCAAAATATGCCTACGTCACGGAGGGAAGGCAGGAGTTCTTGGTGTTCACCACATATAGCTGATGTATGAAAATCCCTGGGAACACAGTGACGGTACTTTCCAGGAGAATGACTCAGAAAGAGTCCATTGTTTATGTAAACGTGCTAGGTCATTTGGAAACTACCTGGTCCCTTCCAGGAGTTGACCAAATGATAATTTAAGTGCTCCCTTCAGTGAAAATTCTGACTGGCAAATAGTTTAATTCCTGTTCTTTGAGATACAGGAGACACACAATAGAAGATCACTGCAGTGATAAATCAAAATAGTTGATGCTACAGACATTAGGTTAATACCCTGATATACCAAAGCAGCACATTCTCCTTTTAAAAGCTAACTAATTTAGCAGAGTAGTTTAGAAGTGCCAGAGACTGCTATTTGTCAGGGTGATGAGAAGAAGGGCGATTCCATGGTATGATGAAGGAAATAACACCTAATGAAAACCTACAATATGTTTCAGTTAAAATCACAAGTAACAAACCCACGAACTCACACACCAACTACTCCATATCCCTAGGTGCTATTTTTGAGGCTATTTTGCCCTAAACATGAAGAGTCTGATGCAAGTAGCTAAGCTGTTTCGAAGCTGCACACTTGGGGAAGATAAATATAAATTCTAAAAACACTGCAGACATGACCTTTTCCAAGGGACACAGCTCAAATCAGAAAGCAAACAACATACTAACAACACATGGGAATTTCAGGGTGGCAGAGAATCTAATAATCTCCAAAGTAAAACTGCACCATTACAAACTGACAGCAACATCAAATTTTTTTGCTGTTGCTTTGTTTTCTAGTAAGAAACACTTAACTGCTGAACATGGAAGTGCATCTTAGTTATGGACTTACTAGGCAGCTTTAGGAAATAGCTGAATGTTAGAAGGTCCCTTTTCTTCCCCTGCCCCCCCACCCCCCCTTTTTTTTTCTTTTCTTCTCCAAAGATGCAAGCCCAAAACACATTAGAAGTTTTGGCTGCCAGGCAGACAGTGTATCATTCTCACATGAAGTTCTGCTGCACCTTGATTTTCCCTTCTAACCCACTCCACTCCTGACCTCAGGGTAAATACACTTCCTTTTCTGGTAGCCTACCAGGTGGGTCCACGCTGAACTTGCTTACTTACAATGTTAGGCTGAATCTGGTGGAGAGATTGCAAAAGCACCCCAGAAATACTGGACTGCTGGGGGAGGCAGGTGCCACCTTTACAAAGAAGCAGGACAGCTCATCTATCTTAGCCATTGAAAACAAACACTTAGAAAATCCCCATTCAAAGAAATTTTGCTGTACGGATGTTTAGGCATGCCATCTTAAAATGGAAGTATTCAAGAACAGAGTGAAAACCAACAAAACGAAATGCAGCTAATCCTTTGGCCCAAACATCACTTCAAAACCTTCATATTAATGCACAGTTCTAATTTTAGAAATAAATTGTCACCTTCTGCACATGCTTTAGCTACCAAAATCTATTATTATTGTTTTTATTACTATAGCACCAAGACATTCCATTCATAGGCAGAACCCGACTATGCCAAGCCTGCTACAATACAATCCAAAGACCCGTGCATGCAATTTACAAAGGTTTTTCAATTATAAAATAAGAATTAAAACATTACACTGTTATTAGGAAGAAATCCAAATAGACAAAACAGAAGTAGTTAAAAGGATACCCGGGGCCATCCATTCAATTGCTTTTTTTTTTGGCAAAGTAGTTTAAAAGTGAGATGCCTCCCATTTTTAAGTCAAAGAATGGAAATTAAAGGAAAAGAAACGGGAAAAAAAAAATCACAACACAAGAAAACCATTCCTGGGCAACCGTGGCAAATCAAAGGTAACATACTGAATTATCACGTGCCTATGTGAATCAGCAGCAATTTTTGCCCACTGTCATTACACACAACCAAGCTGCTCCTCTGTGTTAACACAAAAATGATGGATTGATATCAGGTGAAATTCCTGTAGGCTCAATGAGAGCTAGAGGGAAAAGACAGCAAAAGCTGCAGCTGGCTTTAGTTAAAACATTAGAAGGGAGCAAAGGAGGTAGAGAGGTAAGTGAGCAAAGATGGAACATTACATTGCTACAGCAATCCGAACATAAAATTGAGAAAATAGAACTTAATTCTCCTTCTACTTCATGTTCAGGGATATGGTTTTCAAGTACAAAGCTGTAAATATTATTATTTTTCTTGCAAGTCATTGAAAGTATTGTGTTTTCTGTGTTCAATTTAAAATGGTAGTCACAATATTATTGCACAAGTGTAAGTGCCTCACAAATCCCACCACATTTCTAACAGAGTTAGAAATAATATCATTCTCCTCTGCATTTTCATGCACAAAAATTCTGTTTAGCATCTGGGAAAGCTTTTCCCTTAAGTATCAGCCTAAGGTAAAATTAGGAAGGTTTGAACAATTGCACAAAGCTTAAACTAGAGGATAAACGGTGCAGTGAATTATTTTCTTTCTAGGTTAAGAAAGGAACTAAATAACTAAATAGCTCTGATAATGGAGCTGATAAGGTGTAATGCAGGGATTTATGGGACTTCAAGGAAAACTGATCAGGGGGATTTTTTTGTGGGAACAAAAAAAAAGACTATGTTTTCCAATTTATAAAAAAAATACTTGGCAGTAAGATCACACAACAACCAAGAGTTACCACAGCCAAGATCTCATTCTTTTTCTATTACAATAGGAACAGAAATGCCATGGGGTACTTGCAAATTTAGGACTTTTACCTGAAATATTTCAGTCTCTGCAAAATATTACCGTGAAGTTACTACTAAACTACTTGGTGAAAAGGTCAACCCTCTTAAACAATTTCACTGCAGAGTTTGATTTTTTAAACCAGGCTTCAAATATTTAAAATAAAATCTCAGTTTTGACCTCAGGGAGGTCAGGAGAAAACTTATGATATTCTCAGGAGTGTGCTACAGCTTTATTTAGTTCAACAATAATCACTCCATTTTAGGAGCAAGTCCTTATAAACAGGTTCAAGAGAAATTAATCCATTTAGTATCGGTTCCAAAATTGAAAATAAATCCAGCCTGCTCAGTTCTCAAGGGTTTCAGTTTCTCTTTCCAGTGGCTTCTTCCTAGCCTTCTCTACTGCAAAGTACTGGAAGTTTGTCCCACTACATACATGTAGGAACACTTTCAGTGTCAAACATGACTGCAGGGAGGCTGTTTTTGTAAGTCTGAGACTTTAGTATGTACACTAGGGAAATACAGAAAATGCCAAACTAAGTAATCAATAAAATTATTTTCATTGTATCCACATCTTTTTATTTTCTCCTCATAGTTTTAGTTTGAGGCCATGACCAAAAATTAAATTAATTAAAATGTCCCAGCTTATATGTGACCTTACATGCCCCATTAAATAATACTCTGTATAAGAAACAATAAAACAAACTGGGAAAGAGTAAAAGAGAATCTGGCCTGCCTAACAATTAGCAATGTCTTATTTGAAATGACAAGAAGATGTGATGGTAGAATCTGTGGTCTGCCAACATAACCTCATGTTATTTTTAAATCAGTTTCCTTTCCACCATTTGTCTACTGGCTATCAACTACCAACATGGGGACAGAAATTTCTACACATCATCAGACCTCTTTTCCAAATTATTTATATATGTATAGCACAGACATGTAATTTACAATTGGTAAGCAAAACCAGGCAGTTTCACAAATGCACTATTTCTGCAACTACACCTTTTTTGGGGGGTAGTTCATACTCCTCTTCATATTCCAACAGGTTTTTGGAAATTGGTGTAGAAATATAACTAGTGAACCTATTTATTTCTGTAATTTTAATGCTTGCGTAAAGCAAGCATACCCTAAACTGGTTGCCTAGCATCGAATTGACAGACCTATAATTAAAGACAAATAAAAGACAATCAATACTACTAACAAATATGAAAGTTCTCATATCACTAATCTCAAATGTGGTATACTCCTCAAAAGAAAACAAATCTACTTCCTCCTAGCACTTACTGGGATATAGTAGGTTCCTCATACATGGAAAGGAAACTACCCCCTCTGATAACGAAACAGTTCAGTAATACCTCCTTCCTCTCCATAAGCCCTAGAGGTGCTACACTGAATGACAACAGGGCTCTTTCCTAAATACCATGCTTTATCCATTAAGGAAAAAGGAAATCTACTACAATTAACCTGCCATTCCAGAATCAAGCTGGGACCTACATCTGTGTTTGTGTCTATCATGCCCATCTCCTGTCCTGTTCTCATCAGTGTGAGAATATGGAAGGCGATCTCACTAAGCAGATAAAACCACCCAGTACATCATAAATATTTAGGAGCCCTGTAGTACATCAATTGTAAAAGTAATAAATTTGAACCCACATAATCTGGATGCTTCTGTCTCTTCACAAGTCACTTGCCCTGTTAAGGAAAAAAAATAGAGGATCCCACCTATTTCATAAGCCTACCTATCCAGCACTGAGCTAGCATAGTGGACTGTTTATTTTGGACTTTATCATCCTATTGATTTCATTTAAATTCTGTAGATCAAGAAATGCATACCCTAAATAAGTTAGATTGAAAAGGCAACAGCAGCTATAAAACAAGCTTGAAAAAACCAGCCCCAGAAAGTCAAAGATGATGTGTAACACTTGGCAAGATGCCCCTGCTATGCTGAAAATTGAAAGCAAACAAGACTCTCGAGGTTCCTCAGACTAATAAGGATAAGGTTCTTGAGGCTTCCTCCAGCTGCCTCCTTGAGCTAACTTTCTTACTTCCATGGGGAGGAAAAGGGCTACTTGAAAGAGAGGAGACAGTACATTGCCAGACTAGAGATACACTACCACCTCTCTTGCACTGAATGGCAGGAATTCTGCTTATAGTGTGTACTCAGAACAGATGAACTAGTATTTTAAGATTACTAGTTTCTATGCAACTTTTAAGTTTTCAAGAAAATATAACATAAGGCAAAAAAAATCTGCTCCTGTACCACAGGCTCCTAAAGTGATGTACTTGTCCCATTACCTACCTACCAACCAACTTACCCTAAAAACATGCTATAAATTAGGACAATCCATCAGCCAACCAACAACGAGTCCCCTCACCATTAGACAGGTAGAGTCAACATCACTCAACCAGAGAAACAGGCCATCCCAGGATCTTGGCTTCACATCTTTATATCACTTCCCATCAGCATACCAATGCTGATACCGGTAACATTATGTTGCTAAACAAAATACAGTATCTCTTGAAGGACATATCTTAAAGATACATGAAAGATAGAAAGCAAAAAAAAAGTCTAATTTCAATGTCTTCCCCTTCTCCTTTACCTACATTAAACCTCCTTTCCTTGCCATTCACTAAATAAATCAAGATCACTGCATTTGAATTAACCTATTTCACTCTATGTGCTAACAGCAAAACTACACAAACCAGCCATTAACAGCTCAAAATTTGGTTACTCTTCTCAAAACAACAACAAAATATTCTCAGTTATGCTGTACTACCCACAGCAACTCTTTCCTGATTTTCACAGTTCTAAACTATCAAAATTACCTGGCAGAAAAGTAAAGTAATTTGAAAGCACTGCCTTTGAGTTTTGAAACTCTGGCATGCACAGACTAGAAACAGAAATCTAAGATGAGAGTTTGCTTTAAGTGAAACAAGATTACCTACACTGTAACACAACACAGCTGCCAGCCAACTACATAGCAGCCACTAAAAATTGCTTATATACCACTGCAAGATGTTCTCATTAATAACATGAGCCAGTCACAACAGCTAGCCAACATTTACTGTAGTAGATACAAATATTTTGAAGCTGGTAAGAGGGAAAAACCTTAAAAAAAACCCCAAAAATCTATCAAGAGATTTAAGAAGAAAAACAGCTGAAACCACTGTCTACAGCAGATTCACATGCATAAGGATAGCCTAAACAGGCATTTGCAGTGGCTTTCCAAAGTTTTGTTTATTTGTTTTCAAAGTATTAGGAACATTAAATTTAATCCACAGTAGGAGCCACAAGAGGACTAAGCAGTGCTCTTAAATAAAGTATACAGTTTTCTGGTCAATTTGCATGCCTTAACTTGAAGAACAGATAGTCCTTAACAAATTATCTTTCTTTTTTTTTCCAGAACCCTATTTGGCAATTGATATTAAGCAAATTCCCCGCGCAAAGCAAAAACACTCACATAGATGAATTTCAAACTTCCCAATGCCTTTACTTCCTTTTATTTGGAAACGTGTCCCAGACGTAAGGAAACATTAATGCCAATGAAGCAACGAAGTGACAGGAAATAATAGTTTCAATTTAGGGCATTACGTCACTTATACCTTTTATGAAAAACACATTACATTCACACAAGCCAACACTTGGTGTCTTCTCCTCCCTGATTTCCACCAAAAACAGATGACTTAGCAACACCTTAATACGCTGAAAGACAGCTCCCATATGTGGCAGTTAAGTTCTGCTGACAGAGGACCACGGCACGCAGGGAACAAGGAATTGCCAGGGAGCACAAGAAATCCAGGCATCCTCCTCAACATCACTCCTGGTCCCACATGGCTTAGAAATTTGCTCCTTCAGCTGATCACTGACATTATTAGTTTAAACTAAATTTAAACTTTTTGCTGACATGAGGAAAAAAACCCATAACACGCTAAATTCACACCTGAAACCACTGATATTAAATAATACTTCATGTATGTTGCCATGGAGGCTTTTCTATTCATTAAAAAAGAAAGATACTTTCCTCACAAGCTTCAGGTGCAATCCAAGAAATTCACAAGAAAAGGCCTAAAATACAGATTTCTTCATTGTATGGTGGTAACATTTTAACTGGTAGTTCTAGCACAAGGTTTTCTATTATATTTCATAAATTGAGGCAGAAGGAGGAGAGCACACCTCACAGAAACACTCAAGTGTCTTAGAGAGCAGCATACATTACCTAACCTTTTAACCTCAGCATTGTTACAAGTAATACTCTGAAGCAAGAGTGACAAGATTGTAAGTATGTTTTGAGAGCAGCACCTTGCTTTTGTTATGCTGTAACCATTTCCATACAGACAGCAACAGAAATAAATGCCTAGGAAACTGCAAAACTGACACAGAGACAGATGAGCAGTTTGCACCTAATAAACACTATTAATTTTTTGAACACGAACTGAACAGGTTGCTTCTAATTAGGCACAAATATGAAAACAGCACAATAGCACACAGTGGTATTGGTATGGCAAAACACTTGGAAGAACTGCCAGCCTTAATACCCATGCTTGATGCAATTTTACATACATAACAACACAAGAGAAATAAATCTATCGCTAGCTACAAATCACAGCATTTTCGGGTATGAAGGTAGGGAAAATCTCTCTGAGAACGAAGAAAAGTGATTTGTTTCCAGTCCCTCCAGATTCATTCACTTTGATTTTTCTTACTAAAAGGCATTTCAAGTATTTCTCTAAGTGAAAAAGAGATGTTCAAGCAGCAATACGTTTACAATGTAAATATATTTACACTATTTACACTATGTTGGAAAATTTCGCATCCAGTCTAGACAATCCCACCTGAACTTTCAAAATAAAATGATAAATAGGTATTTCTTCATTTAAGTTTCTATGTCAAGACCTCAGTTCAGAAAGGCCAGTAAATAAAACTCTTAGAGTACACACAAACAGCCTTCTCAACAAATCAGTGAGAACAGACAATTTCCAAAGGCAGCTGACACTCCCATCATTAAAAGTGACTTATCTTTTTACAAAAAAAAAAAAAAAATTATATTGGGTTTTTAATCAAATGTAGTTACAGGTTATGATGAGCCAACTTTTTGTCCAATTAAGGTAAAATAGCTGAAAATAACTCTCTTCTGCTTAGCTTGTACCTGTCAGAAGAGTAGAACATATCACTCACAAAAAAGTCATCCCAATGACAGTATCATTAACAGATTAGCAAACTAACCAATACTAATATGATTTCTTAATTCACTCTATATAACTATACAGAAAACTCATGCAATTTTCAAGCCATGAGTTAATGATACTACAAACTTGAAATCTGATCAGGTAAAGTCAACCTTAATCTTAAGTACTGGAGTAAGACACCAAGGTGAGTCCTTGTTTTGTGCTTTAAGAATCAATTTTCTGAGAGACATATTAATTTGACAAAATGTAACAGAAAATACTTGTAGAAATCACTCTTAAAAGCGCTTTTGTTATATATATACACACACACATATATGAATGTGTGTTTCATACAGCACAAACCTTTTCACAACATGACTTACAAAGATATTTTTTTATGAACGGTTTTCCCCCTATAAAACAACGTTAAAATAAAGTTCAGTTCACACATTAGTGTACTAGAGATAGTATTACTGCAAAGATTTTGATCACAGGGCAAGTACCAGTTTTATCTACTAGCTTATCAAAAGAAATATAGAGCCACCAGGCTGGATCTGATCTGAAGTCCACCTAATTTAACACCTTGTATCTCACTGGCTTCCAGTGTCAAATGGGACAGAGATGGGCATCAGAAGGTTTCTGCCAGGTCTTCTGTTTTCCCCTAACAAAGCAACACCCTCAGTGGTAACTGCTTGAGCCTCAACACCAGGCATCCATGTTTGCCTTCTCAAATCAGTATTATGAATAAGCTGCAGTAATTCTGTCTGATTTTGCCCTCCATAGAAGCCTGAGACTTTTTGAGGCTTGCTTAATTCTTGGTTTCAGTAACGTAATACAGTATGGAACTCTTGTGCCCCATTTCATTCTGGAAAAAAGTGAACAAATTAAATTTCACTACCTTTTAATCTCACTCCATATGCCTTTGTTCTTGTCTTAGAAGAGGAAAAAAAAACCTTCCTGTCTCTTTTTTCTAGAGGTTAAAAAAACAAGGAAAAGGCTCAGGCTCCCCAGCGAAGGGATCACAGCACCAAGCATGATAAGAGTTCAAGAAGTGTTTGGACAATATTCTTGGGCACATGGTGTGATCCTTGGGGATGGTGCTTCGCAGGAGTTGGAGTCCATGATTCTTGTGGGTCCCTTCCAATTCGGCATTTTCTATGATTTTGTAAATGATACATTTCTTGGTTTGGTTTTTGGGATTTTTTTTTAAGGAAACAATCCCTGTGTCTTTATATGAGAAGTCCTCCAGCTTCTTTTTTAATAAATTCCATGTCTCGTCTCCAAAACCCACCTACTTCTCCAATACACTCTTCTAGGTAAAGTGGACAGCATTCCACAGAAGCTGATAGATGAACCATTACTTTGTATGTGCTTGAATTAAGCCTTTTTCTCATTCATATGACTCTTTTTTCAAAATGGGAAGACTTATCACCATAGGTGATAACGTCCCTAGTGAGCACAAGGCCAGTAAAGACTAAGTTTCTTTCCCTACTTCCAAGTTTGCAGCAAATCACTCTTTGTTAAAGATCTATCCTGTAAGCATACATTTGTCAAGTCTCTTTCTAAAAGCTAGTATTTCTGTATCAGTCTGGGCTAGTTGAAGTCAATGACAAAAATTCCATCAAGTTCAACAGAACTAATTCATATGCAATGCAGGGCAGAGAAACCTCTTGGGAACCCGGCAACTCCCCCCAACAAACCCAGGGGCAACTGCAAAAGCCAGATCACTGCAGAGCGCTTGGATTGGGAGTTGCTTCATCACACTTAGCCCAGTCAGTAATTATGGCATTCCTCATTCCCACTGTCAGCAAAGAACACTTTTGAAAGGATCCTTGTTGCATCTGCATCCCATGAAAAGACAAAATATTTCTTTTTTATGGAAGAGTAAAGTCTAAAAGTTTGTTATCAATCAATGCTGCTGCTGAGCATCTTTAAAATGAGCAACAAGCTTTGCTTCTGTCATTAAACTGACAGTAGTTTTTAGATAATTACAGAAGAGCAGAACCTTAAAAGGAAAGCACAGAGCTCAACTCCTCTACAGGAGACATTTTAAGGTTCTTTTGTTTAAAGCCACATGATTTATTCAAGTTACCTTTCCTACACTCCCAATATGAGATTTTGGAGGTCAGGAATATTTTGACTAAAGCATAGGTATTTCTAATTGTTGTTTCTATTAGTGTTTCCTCAACTACCTTTTTCTTTTCATTCTGAATCTACAGATGTGGGTCTGTTTTGGGCTCTTCTGTTATGTGGTTTTGGGTTTGGTTTTTTTTTGGAGGGGTTTAGTTGTTGGTTTTTTGTTGTTTTTTTAAAATCTTTAGCATATCAAGATATTTCTCCTCCCCAGCCCCAACATGTAGAAAATGTGTAGTTTAAAGTCCTGCTGAGATTTGCAGGCATAAATGTCAACTATAATAATCTAGCCTTTTAACTTTCTTCACTCCTGATATTTTTCCACTCTGTGGAATTAATTCTGTAACCTGAAGTGCCACTTACTAAAAAGGCAAGACACGGTAAAGAGCTTGCTACCATCATCACTTCCTTTACAGAAATATAGTGATTTCACTCATTACAGCACACTCAAGTTTAATCAACGCTGTGGCTTCTGCTCTGTGTAGGTATTAATCATTTATAAGTCTTCGGATTCTATTGCTCACTTTGTAGGTCATTTCCGTAGGCATTCCCTTGTAACCTGATCAGACATGATGCAAAAAAGTCACTTCTGGGACAACTTGATATGAAAAGGGATGTGGAAAAGGACCATGAAAAGGGACAAAGTCAGTATGGGAGGAGGATTTCTGGTCCCAAAGAGATACAAGACAGGCGTGCACGTGTGTGTGGGGAAGGAGGCAGAAAAACACCTGTATATGTGCAAGCAGGATTGGACAAAGATTTCAGTGTAATGCTCAGAATTCAAGTAGATTTTAGTCTATAAGCAAGTTTAATTGGAAGAAACAAACAACTCACCCCCCCCAAAAAAAAAACCCTTCACCATGCTCTTCTGGTACAACATCTCAAGGTATCTTGCTTACATCTAGGAGCATGAGTTTAATATTTCTCCCAAATCGCCATAATTAATAACACTGACTTTGAACATTGATGGTAGCCACATGCCTGCTCAATTCTATTTCAAATTCTGTTATATTTTTGGCCTCAATAATTTCCTATGACAGTAAGTTCCAGAGACTAATTATATGTGTGAAATACACATATAATACCTTCCTTTTATTGCTCTTCTATTTGCCATCTTTGATTTCAATAGAACATCTCTCTGTTCTTCTGTTATGAGAAAAAGAAAACAGATGTTTCTAATTTATTTTCTCCTACACTAAAATTCAGTGCAGCATGAAGTCAGCAGTTAAATGACTGAAGTATTTCACCCTGATTGTGTTCTTCCAGACAGAGTAAACTTACCAGCCTACTAGAAGAATCAGAAAGATGAGCAAGGAAGTAAAGAAATTCAAACTTATGAACTTTAAGCATAAGGCTTATGATGGAAAATGAGAAAACAAATACCAAAAGCATTAAGAAGTACTCCCCTATTCAATGCTGGTATGTCCATATTTGGAAAAAACCCAAACCAAAAGCTCACCCCAACAAACCACAAACTAACCAAATTAAATACAGTGTGTGTGGCTGAAGATGCTAGTGAGGGAGAGGGACAATTAAAAAAGCAAAAGAACAGAACTTTATATGTAATGTCACCCAAACCTCTGATATCACACACAGTCAGCATGCTATTTTAATCCTTACTGTAGAAGCAATTACAGTCAACAGTTGCAGCTTCTTTTGTGAGCATAAGCAAGTTTTCAGGTGCCACCATCAGGGTCATGGATGAACAGCTTAAAAAGGGATTGATGCCACAGTTTTGCAACATTTCTGGGCATTTGCAGGAAGGGTGTACATCTGTATTTGTGTGTAACTACCACTATCTGGGTGCAAGCTGAATCATACAAAAGCACGACTTCAATCAAAATATTTCATTAAATAGGGATGTCCACGTAGAAGCATTAAACTTGTAAAAGCAAGTGGAAGTAGATTTAAGAGAACTCACCAGATTGCAGACCGGTAACATTGGTGTTAGAATTGCAGTGGAAACCCTGCTTGATTTATTTATTGCAGGACAGGAAAGGACAATTCAGAGAAACAACAGAGTTTTTATATTACTTCAACTGTAGGACTGATCCCTAAATACAAAGGTTGCCTACCCTGAGATCCACTACCAGCCTGCACTGCATCTTACTACACTCAATTCCAACTTTCCTCATCTTATTTTAATGGAAACAATACTGCAGTTGAGGAAAAATACACACTTCAATGCTTCATTCTGCAGGATGATGGGTTCCTTGATCTTTACACCATTAGCATACATTTGCTACACGTGAAAAGGCATCAGCTATATTGCCCAGCTTTGAGGACTTGAAAACAAATTTCTGGAGCAGAGAAACTCTTGTTGACAATACATACCATTTGGATCAGAATTTTTTTTTAAGCTGCATTTTCAACAGTGAAACAGATTATAAATAAATAAATAAAGTGTTACCACACAGTTAGGAAGTTCATTGTTCCAAGCCAAAACTCTGCAAAGACTATGATTAGCCAAGGGCACAAGAGCACAATTAGTTCTTACCTGATGACAGGATCAGATACAAAAAGAAAACCCAGGTGGGTGAAACACAAAATGCGGTGTCCTGATGGAGCATGATGACATTCAGATTGAATTTCTAAAACTGTCATATATCTTTTAACAAACTTGTATGATAATGGTACTGTTATATGTAGCTCTGATCATACAAACACTATTTCATGTATAAAGTTTGTGTACAAAACCTGTACACCCCCATAGCTGTACTCACTCAGTTCAGTGACACGTGAACACACACACTCCTATACGGTATTCCATTACAAAGGATCTAGAATTGTATTATCATTTTTGCTACAAAGTAACGACAAGCATATACATTATGGCAGCACTGAGCCCCTCTCAGTCATGAAAAGAAGTTTGACTTTACCCTGTATACCACTGGGATTAACTGGCAAGTCAGCATTATCCTTGGAGTCTGTTTTGCACATCCCTAAGAGACTTTCCCATGTGTGCTTCTCCTGGGTGATGCAATGTTTGCATCAATGTTTGCAGTTTATGAAAACACATACTTGGTGGACTTCTACAAGTCAAATTAAATGCCGAAGAAAAGGAAACTTGATCTTACAGTAATTCTTTTCCACACAGCTACTTCTGCACATTTAGGAGGGAAAAAGTAAAGAAAAAAAATAACTCTACTTTCTCAGAACTTTAACTGCACTCTGGTAAGTGAATGCAAAATGTGTGTTCGCACACATATACATGCTCCAAACACACTGCTGACAAAAACCAGATGTGATTCAACACCGTTCCCCTAGAGCTGTTGTACAGATAGCATCTAACGGTTTTAAAACCTGCAAATTACTACGAATTACCTCATAATTTGCAAAATGAAATGGCGGGCAAAATAAAAATCAAGCTAAAATCTACTTCATTTATTTCAAAGTTGAAGTCTGGTAGTGGTTCAGTCTTCTTGCACAATTCAACTACTGTAAAACACATACTGAGAGGCACCATTTAGAGTCTTCCTTACTGTACGGGATTTACTTTTAACTGCTGGCAAAATCCAAGAACATATTCCCCTCCTGAGCATCTTTTAATCTTTATAGTTTCTGTTCCTTTAATCCATGTAGAACAGACCCCCACCAAGTAGGTATGTCTCCCCAGAACAGGTTCCAGAGGGAAGGCAGCTCTGGTTCAGTGTCGACTGAGTTCAGGTATATTTCTGAAAAGACTGGAAAGCAAGATCTAAGCTGTGCAAGCTCCAATTAAAGCAGAAAACCAGCTTAAACTAAGAAAAAGTCTACCTATTAAAAACATCTTAGCAGCTGTGACCAGCATGGATGAGAAATGGTGAGAGAGGTTGCCCAGTGGCTGTTGTGCTGGTTTCACACACTTTTCCCACTAGGGCAAAAAATGATCAAGAGACTCATCATCTCAATGAGTACTCTTACTGGAAACAGCTTTTGTGGAAAGTCAGACCCTTAAATGTATCCATGTCATAACTTTACTCCTATGAGACATAGTGTTCTACCACATACTCAAAGATATACAGAAAGAATCAAAAATATAGGATAATTTACGTCCTTGTTTTCTTCAGTACTACTTGTAAAGAGAAACCTGAACACATAAGAGAAATCACCTTCCATAATCCTGTGAGTGTGTTAAGGATGCACATGGGCCTGACTGCCCACAGGCAGTAACGCAAGTATTAAAAAACAGGAGTTAAACAGACCTCCCCTCATCCAGATCAATGTCTTACTGCACATACACTTACCTTCTTCCTTTGTTTGCCGTATGGTCACTAGGTCTGCAATTGCTGAAGTCTCCTAAAATCGGAGCACTTTAACAGCCAAAGCAATGCAAAGAAGAGACAAAATCCCCAATCCTCCCACCAAAAACTAGCCCAGCACAGCATGTCCTTCCTATCTTTTCCTATACTGAGAAACAGAATAATAAATACGAGTAAGGACGCTATGTGAATCTGTGCATAGCATTACTTTTTTTTTGTTTTTTAAAACAGTCTATATGTTTGCTTTTCATTAGCTCCCTGTGGTGGCAAAACTATAAATGTAAAAGTTAGAGGCATAAAGGGAAAAAATGAAGTAGCCAATAGCAAAGATTTCAAATACACTTACACAGGCACAGTTTGTTTTACAGCTGCTTTACATAACAATAAAAATGTAATATACCATGGACTTTTGGCAGTGTGTATAGAGGCAGCATCAAATGGCAATAACGGAGTAAGCACAAATGATCTCTTTGGAACAATTAAGCAATTTTAGAAGGACCATTATGTCCAACAAGTAATGGGTCCAAAGAGACAGAAAGGTCAGAAGTGTGAGTTTCTCCATACTGACCAGAGATCTCATCTATGACCCTCTGGAAGAGAAGATAACTTCATAATCATATTATATAACCCTTACTAGAAAATAACCCTGTTCAGCACACTAAACAAAAATAGAGATCTTTCCTTCAGGAGCCAAAGGTGAGAATGCATTCTTCCATCTGGTTGTCTCAGCATAATTAATAAATAAATTTAAAAAGGACAATGAAAATGCTCACCCTCTGTGCATAATCAGCTGAGAAAATCATTGCCTATATATAAAACAGTGAAGTACTCACACAGTTCAGTGAACAGTCTGGCACTTTAAAGAAAAAAAACGGATAAATAATACATATTGTACATTAAACTGTACAGAACTGTTTTAGTGACCTTGAACTCTAGTAATATAAGCAGGGACATGCAAACCCACTTTCTGGACACAGTTCATTCACTATCTCCAGCAAGGACTGAAATTTAACACTGGACCTACTGTGTCATTAGGATATGACACATTATCTTTCAGGAAAGCTAATCTAAGCAAACATTATAGTTCCATTATTTTAACATCTAAAAAACCGAGATTCTCCCTCTGAAAAGAAATAATTTGCTAAAACAGCAACTAAATGACTTTCCAGGTATGACATTCAATGTGTACATGAGAGGAGGATTAGTAAAAATACTGACCAAAGAATCTTTCATTTCCCTGGCATACAGTTGTCTGCTGTGTAAATGCTCACACAGGCTCACCTTCTGCACAGTCAAATGTCCTCATAACTCCCAAGTGAAGTTTAGATGTATCCTCTTGACTAGAAACCTTTCAAGCTAATAAAATACTTTTTCAATGACCAAAGAGTACTACATAAAGAAAGATGACAGATTTCAATTTCCATGTTACCTTGCACTCAGGATTATCCCATTTGCCCGTTTAAGTACTTTAAAAACACTTTCCTCTTTCACTTTCATCAAGCTACTCTGATTCATGACCCAGATATTTTAGCAATTTAAAAAAAAATAAATAAAATCTATATACACATTCAGTAGTTTAGCTGATCATTGCTACTTCATTTGCAAGTAAATTAATAAAACAAGAACGGTTATGTCTGCTTATTTTTTAATTCCTAATATACATTTTCTTTCTGTCAACAGGACAAACTTGCCTCTTCAGTTCCCTGTAGGCACGGGCTGCAGACTTTGACAGATGTAATGGCTTACTGCTGAAGGATCAATGCAGCCATCAGGAAAGAGAAGGGACCAGAAAATGCTCAGCTCAGAAGGATACGGAGGCAGGAGACACTAGCACTGTTCTTTACAAGCCTGAGATGGCTTGCAGAAAGAGGCCCAGCTCCATGGGCTGGAATAGGCACTCCAGCTCTTTCCTTCCAGAACTCACACCACAGTGGTGCCTTGGGACACACTGGATTATGATGAAGGAAAGGAAAACCTAGAACAGAAGTATAGAGATTGCTCACACTCTCTGCAACAGACTGTAAGATTTACCACTGGAAAGGGATCTGGCAAAATAAATTTTTTCTCTCTCATTCCCTGATTTTAAGGGATTACATCTAATCCCACCCTATATTTTCGCTCTTTCCTAGTATGTCATAGTTCAGCCATCAACTCTAGCTCCATCCTTTTTTTCCTCATTTGTTCTGAATCAATGAAGACTGTTGCAAACAGAACAGACTTCAGCAGGTAAAAGATACCTCTCCTTTCCAGATCCAAACCCAAATCACCACTCCCCCCTTACCCCTCTTTAAGCCAAACTGTGAATCAGTAACAAACCTCACCCAGCTGTTCAGCCAGCCATGAGAGAGGTCACGGCACATCCCCACTTACCCACAGCCCTTCACTCTGCTCCACTTACAGCTGGACCCTGCCACCTTGTTGTACCCCCACGGTGAAGTGCTACTACACAAAGCCTCCGCTATCCAATCCCTAGTTTTCAGTCTTTCCTTACAAAATCCAATACTAATTAATAAATACGTCCTAAATGGCTAGTTCTGTGCTACTCAGCATGCAGTGAAATGTGCACCTGAACATGCCCAATGCTAAATTATTTGTCTGGACTTTACACCTCCTCATAAATAAGACTTTTCTATGAAATACAAGGCAACATCCTTGAAATACAATGCAGAAAGTACAGACTGCACAGTCTATGGGGTCAGAAAATTTGCCTTCTCTGTGGGAAAAACAATGTACAAGACATACCTGATACATTACAAAACCCTGCATGTAACATAATATTAATAGTCATTAAGAGTACACACAGTGACAACTAAGTACTTGAAACCGGAATGTCTCAACACATGTAATAGCTATGCATTTTAACTCATGTTTCCTTAACATATAGTTATAGTCCTCCTAGATATTGAGGTGGAAGGTGAAGCAGGAGCACAAAGACACCAAAGAAAGAGATTAGCTGTTGGACAACTTCATTATTTCTCTGCCACTATCCAGGAAGAAAAAAGCCCCAACATTAATATATCTCAAAATACATTATCCTATTACAATGTAGTAGTAGTATCACAAAGTAACAGCTGTGATAACCCTGGTGTGCATAAAACCGGAAAATAACAAAATCACATATTCAAGATAATACAATAGCTGCTGAATAAAACAACTCACTTATTTACTTCTATCAGATAAGGAAAAAAAAAGCAATTTTGCAACATAAGCAGAACTTTTTTGGGGAAGGGAGGATAAGGTGACACCTACAAGCCCAAAGACCAAACCTACTTTATTAATAAAGAACATTTAAACATAGATGGAAATTTATATACCACTTTGCCAACACTGACAAAAATTAAAGAAGTGCTTTACTCTGAAAAGTTTACAGTCTAAATTCAGCACCACAAATGCATGAAGGTTAATCCTTCACAAAAGCAAGGAGAAGTGGCTGAGTGACAGGAAACAAGAGCTTGCTTTAAACAGCAAAGCATAAAAAGAAGAGAGGCAAGAAGGGCAGAAGTTGAACATTTTCTGTGGCTAAAAGCCATGTCAATTGGAACAAGGAAATAGAAAAGAGCCTGAAGTTAGTGGACTGGAATGAGGGACAATGGGGTGAGGGAAGGAGGTCGTTTTGTGGGTATTCCACATAGAACATAAAAAGACTGTGTGGGGTCATTTAACTCAGCACCCTACTCCTGGCAGTGGTAAGAGCCTACCCCTCAGAACAGGTGACTGTGGGCACTATCTGTAGCCCATTCCCTTTGCACTCCCTCAGAATCCACCGCCACTGGATTAGGGGTGCCAAAGGGCATATCTGACTTTTCTCTTTGCATCTGTTTATGGACCTGTTGCTCATGAATTTGTTCAACCCTCTTTGAACACGCTGATACTGTCTGCCTCCACAGAAGGCCCACAACTCCTGCAGAAGAATGTCCAGAACCTCACTGCCTACTGGGTAGAAGGGCCTAATCTGTTCTAAAATGACCTTTTAACAGTTTCGGTGAGTATGCGTTTCCAGTATTATGGAATCTACTGAATAACAGCATTTGCCATGTTTCTCTTCCAGTTGCTACAAAAGCAAAGTGTGCTCCTTTGGGAGATTCAGATTCATATGGCCTTCAAAAAAATTAATTTGCAACTTCCTTTCTTTAATACTAGTCTATTTGATTGGGATTGACTGAGTTACTTGTTTCTCTCTCCATTTTCTGCCCTCTTTCTCCATTTCTCTGCCTGCCTTTCTCTCCCTCTGCTCCTTTTCTTGCTATCACTTTCCCAGTATTTTTCCCCACTCCTCACACCTCACTGATGCGCTTCTAGGAGGACATGGCTCAAGAGTCACATATGACTCAAGTAGCTTTTCAAGGAGATCTGCAAAGATACAGTGGGGCACCTGTTACATATATTCTTCAAGGTATAGTACACTGTGCCTACTATAAGATCATATAAGTGAATTCACTTTATTACTAAATTAATATTTTATCTCCCAGGTGGGGGTGTAAAACAATCATCACAGAAAAAAACTATTGTTGCAGCTTGTATGCTTTACTGTTTCAAAAATCTACTAATGCCCAAGAAGAGGGTGGCCCATGGATGGTCCTCCCCATCCATCAAGAGAAGAATGCCCTGTGCCTTCTGCTCCTTACAGTGCAAGGAGCAGAAAGTGGAGCTAAATTGCTGGAGCAGAAAAACATCAGTCTTGTCTCTACTTCCATCTTTGCTGCAACTGTTCCAGCAACCAGTGCAAAATTTCCTCAGCCATCCTGATGGGCCATCTCTCTCTGCTGTCCCTTACAGTCTCTGTTAATGCCTTGTACATTAACAATGCCTTGTACAAGTCTCTTCTTGCTGCCTTGAGTGGTTTTATGTCCTTTTCTGTTCCTCATCTGCAACTCATTCATCTCCCAGGCTTACCAATACCTGCAATCTGATTAACCTCACAAGAGGAGTGAGGGGATGGAAAAATTGGAAAGATGCTATTCTAAAGAAAACATTAAGATTTCACTAGAGATTTCAACCCTGGGATGCAGCTGAAAGACAAGCAGCAGGGCAGCTGAAGGCATGGCACTAGTTACACTCAAAACTTAGATCTCCTAGGTCACTCTTGTCACTACTGTACATCTTCTTGCCTGATTTCCTAGGTTACAAGGGTGCTGTTGAAATTCAATTTAAAGTAGGAAAGAAAGCATCACCACAACTTTAATGCAATGGAGAACTCAGTGAGACTCATGATATTTTGAGACTTAGCATAGCTATTTAAAGCCTTCAGTCTTTTCTCTCTCCCACAGTCACCCAAGTGTAAGGAGGCATAAATACTTTTACCAGAAGTCAAAGCACTACAAAATATGATGAGAATCTCGTATTATGAATTACCCCATCAAAAAGAAAGCTAGACAATTCTTGTTGATAAATAACTTACAAGGAAGAAAAGGACATCAACTATAAAGGCTTGCACACATCACCTAATTCACCTTCTTTTAAAAGGTTACTAAGACATAGAGAAAACACTGTGCAAATACAGTATTACAACAATCTGATTGATCAGAAACTTCTGTTAAAACGACCTTTTGTAGTATACTACAGTATTGATCTAATTACTTTCAAACTATTATTACAACTGTGTACATTTTAGCAATCTTTCAAAACCATCTGCAGCAGCTAAACGCTGCTTTAATGAAATAAATTGCACTTTCTCCACCATTTATAGGCCACTTCCCAGAGCAGCTACACTTGTTCAGAATATAAAATAACACACCGGAACTTTCTAGAAGTTGTCCACTTGAAAACTGCAAACATATGACAATCCATAACAGTTGTCACCTAAATTAGCACCTTAAAATGTCAGTGAAGATATTCCAACTGCATCTAAAACCTTTGAGACAGTTACCCTGGCAGTTTTCCTTGTAGAACAATCACTGTCTCCAATAAATCTGACAAAGTTCTTAGATTGTACCAGAAGTAGTTTTTTTTTTTTCATCAATTCGTCTATTGTGAAAAGACACTTCTGATTTCAGAATTAATTTTTAATGTTTGGGGGTCTTTTCATTCCTGTGTGCAACTCCCTGCATGATGCTAAGCATCAAAAGAAAACAAACCAAGACCCCTCTCCTGATATCTCACAGTGAGACACTGGAATTAGCACACTGGCCAAAATGTATTGCTCAGATACCCACAGCAGAAAAAGCATTAGATATTAGCAGTCCACCTGCTCCAGAGAGCTCCTCCCCATTTTGCCTTTACAATTCTCAGTACCAGTTCAAGATTGTCTGTGTTTCCAGCAAGTCCAGCAGCTCCAGAGGGAGAGATGAGCAATCTAAAAATTTTTAAACAGCCATTTACACTGATACGAAGTACAAAACACATCTACTAACATGCTGATCTGCTTTGGTTCACACTCCCTTTTGACTCTAAAGTTGAAGCTCCTGGAGGAATTGAGACCTACATTCTACACTGATTCACAGAAACACAGAAGCAAAGAAATCTAACAGGACTCTACCTCATTAATCGTATAGCCTCTTTAATCCAATTACTTCGTATTTTCTCTTAAACAAATGAACTGCCAAAACTTGGCCTGGACCCAGTTCTCAAAACAGCTCAGTTTCATCTTACCTGACCTGTATTTTCAGTTGTGAAATCATGGAAGAGACTGGAGGGAGTGGGGAGATTCAAACACCACATCTGCCCCAAGCTACTGTCTGCACGCCCCACTCTCCTTTTCTCCCCCAGCTTCCTTCCCCCAGAGTCCAGGCTAATAAAGAACACTGCAAATTGGATATTGAAGTTAAGTACACAGCTCTGCAACATCTCCTTGTAATGTCAATTAGCCCCTTACACACACAGAAAATATGTATTAAATGCATGGTTGCAACCACTACACTTTCCCCAAATGCCTTGGAATTTTAATTGCATGTTGCTGAAATTTGCAAATTGGCAAGAGAAACAAGAAAACCCCTCTGAATTCCTGAGTGCACAGTGCTTATTTTGACAGTTGTAGTTTATTTATAGTACTTGACAATACATGTTCTTTCCTTGGCTTTGTAATATAATGAAGAGAGTATTTAGACCTCCACTGCTAAGCCTCAGAGGGGAAAATAAGTATAAATTTATTTCATTCAAATAAATGTACAGATTGGCGAGATTCTACTTATAATGACTAAATTGCATCATTAATTTAACTTAGTTTGAAGCACTTTGTTTTGTGGAGAAAGCATAGCCTTTAACTTTGGACGTGGTGTGTGAGTCTGCACAGGTGTGCAGTTATCTCTTAACCCATTCCCATAAAATGGTATCCTTTTTTTTAGTACATTAAATGCTTCTGAAAAGGTGCTGCATGGAAGGCTGGTCTGTCATGTACAGTTACAGAAGAGTGCAGGCAGAGGCTGCAAGTTTCACTATGCACAAACTCACTGATAACATGAATCCACTGATGTACCACTGCAGGTGAGCTCCGTTTCCATCCCCAGCAGCACCCCCCTTCAACAGCAGGACCAAAGCAAACATCTGCCAGATGCAATGTTACCAGACCCCAAAACCAACCCATTCTTTAGAAACCACAAGGCACTCAGTCACTGGCAACCTGCTTTTGTTGAAATCCTCAAACACAAACCCATCCTCCTCAATCCCCTAGACAAGCCAGTTATCCATGGGTAATTTTCTCTCCATATAAAAAGGCAAGATAGATTCAACCCCTGAAGTATGAACAGTGCACATACAGTGTTCCCCATTTATGTCTATGAAGTATCATACACATATAATGTATATTTCTTAAAACAAAACCAGACATTTAACCTGCTGCTATACACATATCCAATATAAAAATCTAGACAAGCAGTGCATACAACTGAAAAACCAAACAAGACTGAGTAACTGAGAGGAAATATAAGCATTTGTCAGATAAAACATATATGCAGCATCATAAACACAGTTGCACAGTGCCCTCCAAGGGCAGCAAAACTGAAAGTCAAATAATAAAATTAAGTGGCATACAAGGGAGTGTGCACAGAAGGGATTTCAATCCTCTTTGTTCTTAGCCATGATACAATTTCACAGCCGCTCTCAAGATTCATCGTTTCCATGTTTGGCATGCAAGAGCACAGAATGCAGTTCATTTGGGAATTACCGAGCCAGGATGTGCCAAACAAAATCTACCACAGCATCAGCCAGCTTCTGCCACAGTGTCCAAACAGCCTGGCCATCAAAACATTTCTGACAGTTAAAATAAAAACAGAAGTAGCTTCAGAAAAGTTAATTCCTGTAATATTAACTAATCAATCCTCACCAAAGAAACTGCTCCTGTGCAGTCTTTGTCTGAGTACATCGGGCAGAGGACTTTGCTTGCAGGAGCTGCTACCTCCACATACTTAAATTCACCCAGTATAGAAACGTATTATTTTTATGGTTTGCAAGCTAGACCATACACAGCTGCAGAGGATCTCTAAATTAGTTAATACACCATTTCAAAAGGAAGAGTTATTTCTCCAGGGATCATGTGCCAAACAAAGCGAGGAGGGAATGCTGAACCACTGGTACTTTATACGACAAAAGATATTTTTCAACTACACACAGCACTAATTACGAAGGTCCTTCCTATCCTGCATCTGGAAACTTCTCACAGAAAACACATTTTCAACACAACACAAGAGGAAATAGAAAAGAAGAGTTCTAAAACCACTTTTGTAAGCTTATAATGTCACCTTCCTTAAAGGTGATATTAATGTTTTATTTATACAAGGAAGCAAAAGCTGGCATTTGTGTCATTCCTGATCTAATAATTTGACTGTGCATATTAATAAAAATATTAGAAACATTCGACATTGTTACTTAGAACATGTAAGACCAGAAAGTTTATGCTAGAATGTGGTTGTGTTCAGGAAGGGCTATTTCACACATCATAATAACAAAAACAACACTGATATTAGAGTTTAACAGAGATCATCCATCCTTAGATAATACACTAGACTTAAAAGCAAAAGCACTTAAAGCATTATTGGAGTTGAAAGTATTGAAAAAATGCATTTGCAAAAAATTACAAGCACCATAAAAAACAAATGTAAGCAAGACGAATGCCAGACTTGCATGGTATGTAGATGAAATGTATTAATTATAATATGAAGCTGTTCAGTTCAAAACTGCCTTTGAGCCACACATTTTATGCAGACTTCTCTCAAGCTAAGAAATCTTAATTCCACATTGCAAAGTTTTGAAAACTATTAATATTCCATACGTTATAACAGAGAGCACTTCTCCCCACCATCTTTACTGAGACACATATTTATTAAGTGCTGACAGTTAACTTTCACGACTCTCAAGGAGATCTGGTCCTTATTCTACAAATTTACAAAAACTGGGCTGAAGGTGCCAAGAAACACAACTGTATTTTATTATTATTTAAATAATGAATTTGTGATAGCATTTTACTCTGAAGCTATGGTAAGCCCTGCAGGTAAATGCCTCCTTCAGCAAAGGTTTGAAAATTATTTTTGTTTAAGTAACAGCTGGTCTTGCCTATATGGACTTAAATGAGCCATGTGGAGACAAACTTGTTTCAGTTTGGCTAAGATAGATTAAAAAACATTAATTCTAGTTAATATCCATTTTGGTCCCTCTACACAGATGGGAAAAATAACATTAAATTACCATGCTTACATACAGTCAATACCAGACACCCAATAAAGCACAAATTCAAAGCCCTGCTCATAACGTAACTGATGCACACAGTTCCAGCAGAACAGCCCAGCTGCAAGTTAGCTTGAAACAAAGGAGATTTACATTCATTTCTCCACTTTGCCAGAGACTTTCTGCATGACCTTGGGCAAGTCACTTGATTTTGCGTGCTGTAACTCCCCATCCCTAAAAATGGGGAAAACCACTTGTTCCACAACCTCACATCAATAAGCAGATTTACCTGATGCTTATAAATGTTGAATAAATGACACAAAGCAAATAAAGAGTACTTTAAGCTTTTTTAGCCTCTCTTAAAGTTTTGGACACTTCATCACAGAGACAGAAGGAAAGCTTTTGCATAATATTCACAAGTTACCAGCAAACAAAGTCAGGACTACCTACATAGCAAGATGGAATAATATTTTGACATCTGCAGACCCAAAGCAAAGGCATGACACCTCCTCTGTCAGCAACATATATGAAAGACCAAAAGTAAGAAGTTCCTAGTAACCTTCCTTGAGTTCTAAAACAAGAGTTAAACTCTCTGATATAATACAAAGTAGGAGAAGAGATCACCAGATACACTCTTAAAAGATATAAAACACTTTAGGTCCAAACAGTCATTCTCCAATTCATATTAACCACTAACCACCTTCTGAACTTGAAAGCCACATTTAACTTTCATAACTCAGTATTAATACTGGGAGTCAAATTATCTTTCAGAAATTAAAGACTTCCAGAGCACTGGCCTACTGAAAACAAGAGGAGTAAAATCCATTCAGAAGTAGTTGCCAAACATACATTACACTAGGACACTTATGAGGACAGCATTGATCCCATCAGGAACCCATGAATTTGCGACACATATTAACATATCTTTTTAGAAAATGTTTTCATGTCCAAAAATCTACTTTTTGAATGCAAGCCAAATAGAGACTGTGTTTCCATGCACATATTCTGCACCTCTGCACAACTAACTGCACTAGCCTGTGAAAATCAAAGTCACAGCCTGAGGAAGGAGACAGAAGGGCAAAGGGACTATGAGAAATGAAGCAGTCAATGAGAGACAAGCCCAGGTAAGCTTTTGGGGGACACACGCAAGCTATGGAAAAACCAGAAGCAAGGAAAGTACTGAGGAGAGAGGAAGTTCTGGAATAAACTTCCCCTCATATTACCCACATATGTGAAAAACCACACAGCTGCTCAATCACAGGGTGTTGAGTGTGCTTGGGGTTTGGGTTTTTTGGTTTTTGTTTTTTAAACAGATGATCTGTGGGTTACACACATGAAAATACAGTCACTGCAAGCTACAAAAATAAAAATGAAACATTTGTTTTTAAGCTATTTTGTTTGAAATGTCAAATGGTTGTCACTATTTCTAATTGCATCTTGTATGTCGTATTTTATAAGAAGAAAAATACCTCATATAAGATGTGGTAAAACTAAGTTCTTACTAAAAATCATTCACAACCTGAACCTTTGTCTTTCAATATGCAGAACTGCTCTGGAATGTGTTAAATATCTTGAACTCCCATTACTGCAATAAGAGTGAAAGAAGAACAGTATTTTGCAGCGAGGCCAAAAATTAAAGCACAGCCAACCACGAACTTCTGTCAAACACTGAGCATAGAATAGGGGAAAATGCAAACATGGAGGTGAGGGATGTAAGAACAGATGTCCAGGAAAAAAAAAAAAAAAAAAAGAGCTTATGATGTTTCCAGCATAACACAGGACACAGTTTTGGACAAACATTTTCAAATGTGACTTGAGGCTTTGGCAACCCCTAAAATTGACACCACAACAGGTAGTACGTGTCATCATATATAATGCCCTGAATATGTAAGTTTTAAGATTAAACTTGCAGGAGAGAGTGAGATGCCTAAAAGGAGAGGACTGGCCTCTCCTCCAGTGACACCTGAAAAAAATCTGTAGAGGCACAAAGGCAGTAGAGATATGAGGGGCAGGAGGTCAGAGGAAAGGTTAGAATAAGCAAAGTCATAAAGGCACGAAATTGAAACTAAGTTCTCGAACTATGTATTTAATACCTCCTTCACAGCATGCCAGTAATGTTCATACGAAAGGAAAAAATACAAAGGAAAGCAGTGACACTGTTAGCAGGCTTCCCAAGAACAAATTTTGGCAACCTTAAACATCATGCAGCAACCAGAGTCTCTCACTTGCTTAATCTCCTCACAGTCATAAATTGACTATTTCTATTTCTTTTTTTCACAAGAGGTGAACTTTCCCCATAACTACAATAGCTGAAACTCATCTCACTGTTGTGGCAATAGGCACCTGCCTACTTTTTTACAAATCAGCTGCTACAGAGGCAAACTCCCAGTGCTTGACTGCACAACTGGAGCCTTGTTAACCATAAGCAGAGCTGCTCTCCTTTGCCCTCAGCACCATCTTTACAGAAGTACGATGACTTCACCCCAAGATGAGCAATAACAAAACTCCTTTGGTCACATACACACACAACAAACCCCTCCACTCACGTTTTCCTACCTATCAACATATTAAAAGGCAGTAACAACTACACCAGTTTCATGCATTACTTGCAAGAGTTGCCAGCCTTCACTGTCACTCATTTGAAAGTCAAAAGGAATGCAGAAAACTTGTAACTCCACTATGGATGAAGATTAATCATCACTACTTGTACTACAAACTAATTTTTACCATTAGAAATATTTCTAAAGGCTGAAATAGCACAAACTTACTATGTGGGCCTTGAAGTGCATTATCCTCAATGGTCTATGTAATTAAAAAAGAAAAACCAAAACTATACTGTATTTTGACCAAGTAGTTTGCTAGTTCATCTTTGCCTGTGAATGAATCCAATTGAAACAAGGACAAATTAGGGTTTTAATATTATTTACACAAACCTTCAGAAGAAACATGCAATCCAACACACTTGTATACTGTCACAACTTTTGGATAGATTTGGAAAGTTCAGACTGGAATCCCAGCACCTTGACCATCCAGATTCAGTTATCTACAGAGCAAGTAACAGTGCCTGAGATGTGCTTCTGTGTTTCCTTTTCATGAAAATCAGGTTAAGGTGGAAGGAGGGAAAAGCATGTGGACTTCATCCTGACACAGAGCTGGGATGCACACGGGACAGACATCTCCAGCCCAAGAACTAGAAATTTTGTAATATTCAGGTAAGTCATTACTGTCCCTAAAACAACATTGTCACAGTTAAAGATTTCAGAGCTTATTGGCTACCATCCTAACAGCACAAAAATCTTCTCAGTATCAGACTAGATGTCAGACATAACATTCAATCCCTCCTTTAATTAATTTTGATCCTTGGGACTGGTACTGAAAGGGTGGCTCTGGACCTGTCAGGCTAACCCTTGTGCTAATGCCTCCCCACAGACTAACAGTGGCAAAAAGCTTCAATAAAAAGGTTCATGTACATTTGTGGGTGGAAACTCAATACTAAAAAGACCAATTTAAACAGTTATTTATAAACATAATTTTCTCTGATTTCTGCTATTACCAACATCAAAAGCCATCAAACCTCAGCTACAGCAACAAGATGGGAACAGAGTTATGCTTTGGCAACTACAGCAAACAGACCAGACCAAAAGCCTCTTTCCTCTTGGATGAGCAAGTATAACCAACAATGTTACACTACTACTGTCTCCTCTCCAAATGCAAAAGAGGCTCAGGGACACCATGCAATGAAACAAATCAACCTGCTAGATGTTTTAAAAAAACAGTAAAAGTTTCTAAAACATACTCAAAAACAAGCTGCTTATAAGGGGCAACAGAGTATCCCTGCTTTCTGTTTCATCAGCTAAGGTGTATGTGTTCCAGTGGGGCACCCACTGAGTGACAAATTTGCACTTCTCTTCCACTGTCAGCTGCTGTTCACAACAGAACTCTGAGCTAAAAACCTCATAGCATTCTACTATTCTCTGCTCCCTTGGCAGCACTCTTATTTATATAAGATTAGTGCAGTCAGGCATTAGATTTATAAACCAAAACCAAAAACAAACAAGGAGAAAGTTTTCACACTCTTCTTTATAGACCAGTTTCTGAAACGTGCACACACAAAACAGTATAACATATTGAAAGGCAATTGTTAAAAAAAACAAAACAAACCCCCAAACAAATAGAAAACTGGTCAAAACACGTACAGTCTCTGGAGGTACCCCACCTGGCAACTATTTAGAGTCATGCAAGCATTCATCAAAGTATTGTTGGTCACTTAAACAGCCATTCCTCTGCTCCATCCAGAGCCTCTGAGGGCGGTTACAACACACAGGCACACTTCAGCCCCTCACCTGCCCCCACCCTCCTCAGGTAAGGAATCAACACCAACCTGCAGTTGGGAGGTGGATCTAAGGTGATGTCAGCCAATTCCTTCTGAATCCTGTGGCAATAAAGCAAGAAGGAACACAGGTAAGCCACTGTGTGGGATAGCAGTTAACACATTCGCCTTGCAGACACACAGTCACTGTGAGCCTGCCACAGTACATAAGAGAGGCACTCTCAGCTGCAGCCTCCCACCAGTCCAAACCCCCTAAGCAGGACAGGCGCCCTGCCCTGTCACAGAGACAGGCAGAAAAGCAGACAGGCATCGCGCACTGAACCCAGGCAGGTGCACTGCTCTACGCTCCCACAAAGATGCCAACCACACAGTGAAAAAGACTGCCCGCTTTGCTCTGCCAACCAGCTTGTAAATGAGGGGAAACCTCTGCAAATGTGATGCACCAAGAGGAAACTGCAATCTGAAAAGGAATTTTGTCTTACGGGATTGAGAGAAACAGTCATTGCCAAATTGGCTCCCTCCTCTCTCCCCCAGCTTCTCATCACCATCCTGAGAAAAAAAAAAAACCACAGCCCTGAGGGAGTCAATAACTGCGCCATTCTCAAGGACACTTTAAGGAAGGTGAATATCTATTTCCGAGGCTCCTGCACATTCCTACCGCCTTCGGTTCTCCCTTCTCTTCACCCTCGAGAGCCACACAACATCCCCATGTCCCCTCCCTAGGACTCCAGACTCTCTCCACCGTGCTCAGCCAACACCCTGTCCTCCCGGCCCAGACTATTCTGGGCTTACGCTGCTTTTGCCACAAAACGCCCAACCAGCTATCATCCTCTTCCCTGGAGTCCCATTACTGTCACTCAGGCTTCCCTTCCAGATTTCCCCACCCAGCACTCAGCCTGCCTCCCTTCTCCTTTAAACTCAGCCAGCATCTCCTGCCACTTGTCATACACAAGAACCACAGCCTTTCCACAGGAGGCAGTTCAAAATCTTCTCCTTAAAAGAGTGAAGGGCACAACACGTAAACACTGCTTGCCACTATATATGTCCGTTTACCATGGAAACCTGCTGAGTGGAGATTTGGAATAACCAAACTGCCTAAATGCTACAAAGCCATGGAGAACTTAGTTGCTTCAACGGGGCATTTGCATAAAACCCCAGTCACTTTTGACACCTACTGATAACAACCTCTCTGCTGCTTGGCAAAGCTGTTCAGTGAGATGGTTTATTATTCTTACTGAAGTACTGCAAGTTTGCTTTAAAACTTCCATTTGTCAGCTTAGGTCCCTGGATGGTGCTGAATTCAGGTGACACACAGAGTAAGTAAGAAAGGGTAACTTTTTTTTTTTTTTTTTTTTAATAGTAACTCCAAGAGTCTGTCCAAGTGAAGACAACTGACTGACATAGCTGTTCTGGAATTACTGTTCTATGCAGCTGTCTCTCCCTATACATTATTCTGGAATAAAAATTACTTTATTCTCAAAAAAGCCCAAACCAACTCTGCTGTGAGCAAAGACTATTTTAGAGCAGAATGACCACAAGTGGACCTGCTGTGGATTATTTATTCCCGTCAGCATCCAACCATACACAGAAAATTCAATATAGGTGATGAGCAGACAAAAATAACAGTAATGTATTTGTTGGTAAAGATCTGGGACTATATTACACCCCTTGCACTGGAGTGCACTCCCCCAAAACAAGCAAACTCAAAACTTCACAAACATTAATTAAGCTCCAAACCAGTCCTGGAAAGAAAAAAAGACACTCTAGACTCCAGCCTACAAGAAAGGGAAATGGGTGTTGAAATGCAATGCCTTACTTGGGACCATACAGCTTCTAGTAGCAGGGGAAAAAAATAAGGTCTAAATGCCAATCCTACACCACTCCCGTAACAAATGCTAGTAAGGAAAAAGGAAAAGACAGCAGAAATAATTGAGGGTTAGGATAACAGCCCAGAAGAAGAAAAGCCAGGAAAATATTTGGGATAAGCAGGAAGAGGGACCAGAGAGCAGTGAAGTTGGGCAGACACTCGCTGCAGCGAGACACTGAAAAAAGTGAGACAATAGCAGTTTCGTGTGGAAAGGTTGAGTACAAGGGCTACAGATGAGGAATGGGAGCAGCAGGGGAACGGAGCAAAATAAAATGAGGAAGAAAGGAAGATGCAACGAATCAGTGAGAAAACTGACTGTAGCCTCACCTCTTGGCACTGGTAGATAGCAGTTTAGAGTTTTTACTCATGCTGACTTTGCTTTCCTTCTTCTTAGGCGTGCTTGCCTCTTTCTCTGTCTGTTGGTTGGAGGATGAAGATGAGGAGGAGCTGGTGCTGGCCCTCGAATCGTCATCCGACATAGCGACCCCCCCACCACACACCCCAACCTGGAGAGGAGACACCATGGAGCGTGGGGAACAAACAGTGAACACAAACACACACAGAGAAAGGCTGCTGACAATCTCGCTCTGTGTTTGGGTCATGCTCCTTTCAAAGGATCCTCATGTCTCCCTCTCCTCTCTAGGCCCTACAGCCATAGCAGGAGAAGCAGTAGCTTCCCCTGCACTACTAACACCGAGGAGCAGGGGCAAAGGGACTTTAAAAGCTTCCTCTCAGAAAGCAAGTGCAAAATGAGAGGAGACTGGAACGAGGACGACTGCGAGGATCAGGGAAGCTCAAAGCAATTCTTTCTAATCTCCCCCAAACTGCACACACAAGAAGAGCCATCACCACCCACCACTACTGAGCCTAGGGGTGTAGGAGATAAAAATGGAACAGCTCCGGTCCCTTGGGTTCCCGAGAGGCACGTGGGGGAGGCAGGCAGGGATGGGGCTGGGGGGGTGACCGTCGCCAGTTCTAAAATGGAAGTGGGGCATCACTGGCAACACAGGGAAGACCCTGGCAGATGTGTGACCTGTGGTGGGGAAACCCCTGCCTGCTGGATAACCCCTGTCTGCGGGATCGGGTGTTGGAAGCCGCCGTGAGGGGAGACGGGCAGGAAGGGAGCAAACCAAGGGAAAGGATGAAGCAGGGAGTGGGGTGCACTGGTAGGACCCACCGAGGCCCACTGCAC
>VWZT01012501.1:270890-286722 GCA_013397055.1 Pachycephala philippinensis
AAAAAAAAAAAAGAGCCTAGCCCAAAGCCCACTCGCCCCCACCAATCCAGGCAAAAGGAATCCCCGGCAGCTTTCCCGTCTCTCACCTGTTTCAGCCCTAAAGCAGCAGCTGTGTCCTCCCTTCCCTCCCCCGGCTCAGCCCTGAACCAGCAGCAGGAGCAGCCGCTTCCCACTCGCCCTCGCCCGGAGTTCAGGATTCCATTGTCCCCCACACTGCATTTGGTGACATCACTGACACACAAAGAAGGGGCACTTCGTGATGTCATCAACGCATGCTGGGAGAGAAAACAAAATTCTGGGCTTGGCAGCGAGAGTACTAACACACAGACACACACAGACACAGATCCTTCAATTTTCCAAAGGTAAAAGTATTAGGGATTTTTTTTTTTTCCGCCTGTCCCCTGATGGGGAGCCCGTCTGCGGGAAAAGGCGTGTAGTAGTAGCGAGGCGATTTACTCATTTCTCCGAGACCTCTGCTGTCCATCTCTCGCTCCCTGTCCACCCAACGGAGAAAAGTGATTTGGCTGGACCGACCCATCACCCCCAGCCCAGGCGCGGGGAGCAGCCCCGGTGGGCAGCCGCGGCTCTTCCTGGAGGTGCTGGATGGACCCACTCGTGAAGGGACAATGGGGACCAGCACTCCCACCGACCTCCCCCGGGGCACATTTGGCTCGGTGCCGCCAGTTTCCACAGCCTATCGAGGGATCGCCTATCGAGTTACTCGGTGTCTTCAGCGGCCGAAAATACACTGGACTGTCACCACCACGCACCGCGATAATGGATCGGAGTTTGTATGTCACCCTTTCTCCCACGGGAGGACCTCGAGGTGATCCGCAGGCACACAGGACTGCTGGCTCGACAGGGCGCTGTTACGACATGACGCCTTGGGAGTCCCGAGGGGTCAATTACAAAACCGAAGCCTCAGGAGCGGCGGGGGGCGGGGGGACATCCCGAGGCTGGACATCCCCGCTTCGCAGCGACCGCGGGGGGGAGCGGGGGCAGCCGAGGCTGGCTCCTCCTGAAGCCCGGGCTTCCCGTCTGACGCTGCCAGGCGCTGCCCGGCCCGGGCTGCCAACATGGCCCCAGCGGCGGGCGCGGGGCCGGCCGGGGGAAGCCTTCCGCACTCCCCGCGGCGAGCGCCCGTGCCCGGGTGCTGCCTTCGGGCTCCCGTGGGCGCCGCACCGGTGGCACCGGTGTTGTGAAACTGGCCCCCAGGAGGAGCCTGGCCCTTAGCAAGGGCGGAGGCTTGAGTGGGGGTGAAACTCTTCAGGCTGGGGTCGGATAGTGGGTGCCCGTGGCTTCTTTTGGGGTCAGCTGTCAGCCGGGCTGCCTGGGGATGCTGAGCCCTTCCTCCATGGGACAGCAGCTTCACAGTTCGTGACTCAACACAAGGATCTGGTCATGGCACTGATCTTTCACCATTTATATCCTGTAATCTTTGAGCGAGAGGTATCCCTAGAGTGGACATCCGTGCAGGGACAGTCTTTTCCTCTGTCACCTTCTCTTCTGTTTCCTTGGACCTCTGCATCTGCTGCTTCTCTCTCCTTACCCTCTCTCTTTCTCCTCCCTCACCCATTTTCTGCACACATCTCAGCAGCACCTCATTTCCCTGGGCCAATCCCCAATCTACCTACACTCCTCAAACTTGCTGCATATTGTCCTGTTTGAGCCGTGCAGTGTGCTAGATAAGTACACCCCAGTGACACCGAGAGTGTCACCCTGACAACAGAAGGAATTCCACTGCAGTGTCACGCTTAAATGGTCTTTGTGTGTGGGTTTTGATTTTGGGACTTTTTTTTCTGCTAACCCTCCTCTTCAGTCTTTACTACCTGTGGTACCATGTATTAGGCCTCAGCGAAACTGTCTTCCAAAATCAGTTTGCTAGCAGAGACAACCTGTCCTGTTTGACCTATGGTAATGATACTTGGGAAGCTATGGTCATCCTACCTTGTAGTAACTGTGCAGCTGTGGCATCTCCACCACTGACCACGGCCCCGAAGACACATAATAAATGTCATGAAAACTGGCATTTAGATAAAGGTGAGTGATCTGATTACTTCATGCCCCTCACTGACGAAATGGGGTCAGAACCCAGCTCCTGAAAACTGCGATGAGCCCCTCTGTCAGCATTTTCCTAACTGACCCAGGGGGCTGTGGAGGATGGGACTGGCAGTATGGTGGTATGTGTCAAGTGACAAATGCAGAAGATGTGAGGACACAGAGCAAGGTGATCAGGCTTAACAAATTTCATTACTTACATGGAATAGCTGTTTTAAAACAGAGAATCTTAATTTTCACCACAAAATAAAAGCTCCAGCCCTTTCCTGTCATCACAGGAAACCTTCAGCAAAGTTAAGTGAGACAACTGATATTAATAATGAAAGCCCTCCACTTCTGTAATAAGGGGCAGCAAAAATGTAAAGATTGCTACAAAATCACACAGGTGCTTTTGCTACATTATGTTAATAATCTTGGTAGGGAGTTATCTGTAGATTAACCTTTTCTGTAGCACGGAATCCTTGGTAACCCTGTTCAAAGTAATAACACGATAACCAGCAGCAGCGGTTATTTACTTTGAAGCCTACCCAAAAATGCTTTTGCTGAAAGCACCTACTAATGTCAGTGCTTGAGCAGCTGTTACAGTGGCAACTCCCGTTTTATGACTCACCTCCTAGGTCACGGCTAGGATCAGCAATGGGCTGTCCGCCTGTGCTAGCCATGCCATACCCAGAGCACTGGAGAGAGAGGGAGCCAAGAGGCCGACGTCTATGTCCAGAAATGTTTTTGCAGCTTGCCTTGCTTCCATGCTTGGCCTCTCAGCTCTGCACAGACACGGAAAAATGGGAAGAGAGTGTAGTACATGATTCTTTTTCCAGCAAAAAGAAGAATGACCTCCTCCAATCAATCTCGTCCCATCTTGGGAATTTTGACAAAACATCACTGATCTGCTTCTATTTCTTTCCTGTAGAGTGTGTGCACTTTATTGGGTGAGCTTTCCTTCTTATCAGTGCTTCCTCTTCCTGTCTCCTTGTTGGTTTTTTTTTTATTTTCTTGGCCAAATTTTGCAAAGAACTTGCAGAGGAAAACTGACCCAGATTATTCATTTTCCCTGTGCCCCAAGCTTTTTTAATCGATGGCACTAGTTCAGTATAGCAACTGAATAGGATTAGTCACTTTTCCCTCTGGACTGAGTTTGGAGGAGGCTGCAAAGATAGATGACTGGAATTGAGTTGCCTTTGGGGCTTTGAGCTTAATTCACAACAGAAAGTAGCCAGTTCAAATCGCTCTGAGTCTTCTGCTAAGGGAAGGTGACTCGGATTAATCCTTTTGTACCATCTCAGTTCCAAATATATTTTCAGTATTATTTCTGACTGGTCTGTTTGGATCTGAGCCAAATCCCCTTATATTTCCAGCAATTCCAGTGGGTTTTGCGTCAGACCTTTTGTGGGGAGCAGAAAGAAATGATCATCTGTTTGGCTCTCCTAATGTCAGCTTGCTGGTAATGTCACACTTGCAAGTGACAGCAGCAAAGCGAGAAACATGCTGATACCCCACACAGTCCCGTGATGACACACTTTGTCCTTTCATAGTGTGACCCTGTGATACAAAGTGAGGTGGCAAGGAAAAGTTACAATAAGCTCAGGACTTACGATACAACTATTTGAATAAAGCTAGACAGAAACTCTTCCAAAAGAGGAAGGAACTACATTCAAATGAGACAAAACGTAACAGAGAAAACACAAGAGGCTTATTTGTGTGACATAAGGTAGTGAATTTACGCGTTGGTTTCCCGCTCACAACTATCTTGCCATAACTTAATAATGCTGCCCAACTTCCCTTGCTGTAATTTTCTCACACAACACAGCTCTTAGTCCTTAGAATTATCTCTTTTTCAGTTCCTTACAGAAGAATGAAAGGGCCCACAAGCAGAAAAAGACTTGTTTCCTCTCCTTTTATTTCAGTACAAAAGAGGACTTAGTTGGGAAGGAAAAGTTTAGGTCTCATTGTCAGACACTTGCTATTTACCACTTGGTTTTGGTACTGTTTGAGATCAGTACTGGGACCTGAAGGCCTTGCTGGGAGACTGTCAGTGTGGACAGAAATACCTGAGACCTGTTACACGTTTTTACCTTGTTAAAGTCCTGGCTGAATCCCTATAGACATGGAGACCAGCTGGCAATTAATTCCAAAAGCTTAAGCAGAGAAGTATAGCTGCATCTAACTGTACATATCTTCTGCCTCTAGTGTGCTTCTTTTGTGCATCTCCTGGTGTATGGTCTGGTTCGTTTTGATTATTGAAAAACTGGAAATGCTTAGATCAATTAAATTCCACAGCATCATAAGAAGTTTCATGAGATGTATTTCCAGGGGCTTCTGCCTCACTTCCAGGTGATGAGATTGAGTCTTAAAATTGCTTTACCTTGAAGATAAAATGATTCACTGCTTTCTCAGTTTGCCCAATCTATAGCTATTACTTAGCAATCAAGACTGAGAGATATATGGTGCTTCCCTTGTCTGTGTCTCGAGCATTGACTCCATATTTCTGATCTTCATTTTCCATCCTGTAAAAAAAAGAGAATGATGTTTATCTGGAATTAGACTGGAAGTATAAATAGAGGTGCACATTCAGACTTCACCCATAGCAACTCATTAGACTTTTTTGTCACTTCCTTTTTTGTGCCTGATGGATCGATCTCCTTTTCCGCAGAATGGTGCCTCTCTGTGCTTCCTTTGGGCTTTGCAGTAGCTGGCTATGCTTTTCTTCATAGAATCATAGAATGGTTTGGTTGGACGGGACCTTAAAGATCACCTAGTTCCAACTCCCATGCCATGGACAGAGACACCTTCCACTAGACCAGATTTCTCAAAGCCCCATCTAGGTTCCCTGGATTGCTGTATTCCAGACTCTTTGACCTTTTCTCTTCTGGCAGTGCATGCTCCCCTAGTTCAGATGTCTTCCCTGTTTCTGCCTATTTTTCAGTTTACAGGAACTCTTGCTTTATTGGTCATCATCAGCTTTCCATTTCTACATACCACTTTTCCTTGGCAGCAGTACTCAGGTTCTGAAGAGCCTCAGATAGTGGAGGGATTATACTAGACTAAGCAGTAGATGGACTATCATCAAACAGTACTGCCATAGGAAAGATCCCAGGGTGATGGCATTCCTGTTGTCAAGAGCTCTAGAAGAGGTGAAAGATGTGGGCCAACATGACCCAGACAAATGGACTCCTGGAAGTGATGGGTCAAACTGCAGCAAATGCACTGCTTTTGCCTCTCTTCTTTTGATAGCATGCAGGAAAGTAAAACTTGACATTTAAACTTGTGTTTGCTTTTTATTTGTCACCACTAAGTGGTCAATGGCAATGTCCACTGCTGGAGCAAATCTGTAGCTGAAGTATGGTTAGGTTCTGATTTGCCTATACTGGCGTAACACCAGGTGTAGCCCAGTAAAAGCCGGTCTAAAAGACTGGTTTGCCAGCACAGAGTGCACCTCCTGGTGTTGCATTTTGTCTGTTCAACTGTATTGCCTGCACAGCTATCCAAGAGATCTTTTTCTGGTGTATGCTTAACCTCGGAGTGTCTCTGCCTTGAAACAAAATAGTCAGATAGGAGAACTGCTGCGGATAGCTTATTAATGGTGTATGCTCACAGTTTATGCCTCTGCCTTTGATTTTATCACTTTGATAATATCAGATGAGAAAGGACAGTATTTATCATATGGTCACTAGAATGTTACAGATTGACCACGGAATACATAGCCTGGAAAATCACTCAATGTGGAGACGTAGATCTGCAATAAGACATGTAAAATGTCAGTCAATTGTACTGAATTAGCTGTTTAAGAACTCAGTAATAAGTGGACAGAGTAATTTTCCCCGTATTTGAGATAAAAGGGTTTCTCACCTTATAAATAATATTTACACCTACAGTCCTTTCTTTCTGCACTTTCAAATATTTCTCAGTGTCACAGTAAGTGAATCTCTGGCTCAGATGGGTTAGTACAAGAAATTCTGCTTTGCTTGCTCATACGCTGAATTGGTAATATTCTAGTTTATTCTTTCTATTGAAAAATGAGAGATTTCCCATCTGCTCCAATTCTGTGGATTTCTAAATCCGTGTGAGGAAAAAATCTACATGTCCTAACTTCTTAGAAAATGTATTTAGTGAGGATTTCAATTGAGTCTTTCAACCTCTGCCTCCTCATCCAAAAAGGTTCTTCTCAACAGAGAGGGATCAGGAGAGGTGTTCAGGGCTCAGTAATTTCACTCTGTGGCTTGACTACAGTTCAAGACTTCAATGGTCTTCAACTGCAATTTTTCTCCCTAGGCCTTCTTATTATTAGAGCCCTTCAAAAGGAAGCAATGAAATCACTCAGACTTTTACAGATCCCTGATGCTGCATTCTTGGGAAACCAGTGTATTGCAATTCTTTTCTTCTCTTTTTGTCTGACCAGTACATGAAAGCAAAGAATAGAACATGCATCTGATTGTTAACCAGTACTTGTATTTAACACCTGAATCATATAGTTTTTCATCTTTATTGAGTGATAAAGTATTCTTCATTTCCCATGTAAATAATTAAAACAAAAAGGTGTAAGTTATTAAAAACTCCAGCATTAGAGAGCCCTTAATTTCAAGACTTCTTGAACATTATTGTCTATTTTTTTCTTCCTGATATAGGCCATGATAACTCCTAGATTATGCCAAAGATAATAGAAGTGTTCACAGCATGGACTAAAACTTCACACATAACACTTTTTCATTATCCCTTCTCACATTCATATTCACCAAAGTTCCACGTAGCATATTCAGCAATTGCTGACTTGGAAGTGTAAGCTTAGGAAACCTAAACATTTCTGAGTACCTGTAAAAGACTTTTTTTTGTTGTTAAATAACCTTGTGTTGTTTTGTTCTGTTCCCATACCATCATAAAAGGTGTCTTTGAAACGTGACGTCTTGCTAAGCTAAAGAACATCATGTCTGTGGCCTCAAGGGCAGCTAGATATTTCAGACTTTATCCACACAGACACATTTCATCCTTCACATCAATACAACCATACTGATACAGTTAAACAAGCATAACCCTACCTGTGAACTCCTGTCCCACCACAAAAATACTGTCTCCAGTTCAATTAATAGCCTTTCCAGAGCAATATAAGTCAAAATTGGAAAAAGGCTCACTTCACACAAGGTACTGTATCGGTATAATTATATAATGTTAAATAATATAATAACCTCTTGGGTTGCACAGACATGCTTTGGGAAACTTTATCCATGGTGTAATGAAGTTTCTTTGCCAATCTCTTCGTTCAACATTTCTGTTAGAACTGGAACAGGAGGAGCTTCCTTTGGTGCTGTGTTTGCAACTCTTTCTCAAATAATTCATTGCAGCTTTTCTACCCCTTTGACTTTTTCTTTGCTTTCCCTCTCCCAGTAGCCTGAAGCACTGTCTTTCTCTGTATGACCATGATTCTGTAATTGTTTTTTACCTTCTCCATTTCTTCTTCCTTTTCTCTGTCTTTACTTAACTCTGCAAGTGATTCCCTGAATTTTGGCCAGTATGTCCAGTCAGCCAAATTTTTTTCTCCCGTCTTCTCCAAGCATCCAAAATGGTCAATTAGTTCCTTTCCCCCATTCCTTCCCTAGTAAATGCCACTACGCAAGGTCCTTCTCCATATTTCGTGTTTCTTCCAGGCTTCCAGGCTGCTCCTTGAAGTACCTTGTGACTGTCCATGGAAGCAGCTTTCTCTCAACAGATCAGTAACACAGCAAATGCTCCACAGCCTCGCAGGTCCATGGAGGCCTATAGTTTGAGAACCACCACCTATTGCATCAGTTGATGGGATAAAAATAGGAGCCCTTTGGACATGAACCTTTCATTCCTGCAGCATAATTGGGTTTTGGGCATTACTGCAGTATGAACACGACATAATGACATAATTGCAGAATCTTAAGTCCTGTTTCAAGCATTTTAACTTCTTTATTTATTTTTTTTTTTAACCATACCCTAAGTCAATAGATATTTTATAGAAATAAATCTATTTTAGTAAGGTGTCTCCGAGCCCAGAGACATGAGTCTGGTGAGAATCCAGTGGTGTATATGCTTAGAACAAAGCAGAACAACATGCCTCCTGTAGAGAATACAATGTTCAAGGTGTCAGTGAAACTACACAGCTCTGTGGCACTTCAGGTGGCAATCACACCACACCCTGGAAGGGTTTGTTTGCAAAACTGAGGTTGAAAAAAAAAATATAGAAGACACTGAACAACAGATGTCAAGAGTACTTCCTCTGCTAGGTATAGTCAGAAGGAGAGTTGCTCTTTGAAGATTTGCACATAAATTGTCGTGTCCCCAAAAATGAAATTTGCATTTCAGATCTCAGAATTTATGTATTGAAACTACAGGCAGTCTTTACAGCGTAGGCTGATAGGAAAGGCATATTAATATGATTTTTTAAAAACAGCTAATAAGGAAATGGAGTATTACCTTTTTTTCTAGGAATTTGTTGGCAAAGAACTTGGAGATTTTTCAAACAGCAGAGACAGGACTAACACCTTTCCAATGCCACTTCTAAATTCTGTCATTATTTTTGCTTTAAACATCTGCTAATCTCAGAAGATGTCCATTTATTTTTTGTCCATGTCACAGAAAGATGACACTCACCCTTCTAAATACACAGTGTCACACAAGACAAACAATGCAGTACAATCATCTGCAATCTGGGAAACTGTGGATTTATTTATCATGACAGTATTTTGCCAGTTTACCTTTTGTTTAAATTCATCGAGCCTCATGTACTGACTGATGAAGTCAACAAAGTTATTTTCATTAGTTTAATCTGTTTCAAATCAAGCCATTGGATAGGAGCAGATTTTTAGAAGCAACTCATTAGCGGAAATGCTGCTGCTTTCTGCAACTCGAAGATTGCCATTGGGGAAATCCTTTACTTGCCTTAACATCTGTGCTGTAGCCGTGTTTCGTGGATGTGTTACCCAGGTATTGTGGGTTTCTTTAATTTAGCTGCCTTAATATCCATTCCATTACATTTTTTCCACTGCTGTGAAATATTCTTTTCCTGTCTTCCAGTTTCTATGCTATTGGCAACCCTTCGTCTGTGCTTATCAGAAAAGCAAGAAAGAGGACAGTGTCACACTTGAATGATTTTTTATAAGGCTGGGATATACTGTGGGTTTCACAATAAGATAGCCTGGCCAATGGAGTTTGTATATATAGATTTTTCAGTTTTGTTGCAGCTATGGGATTAGGCAGCACAGTAAAAGAAAAAAAGTGAAGAGAGGGATTCTGACTTTGCCTTGGCATAACTCTATTGAGTTCAGCAGGCTTACTCCAGATTTACACTGGAATAAAGGGAGCTCAGAGTCAAGCCCAATAGATCAGTTCACGGTGCTTTTGGAGCCATCAATTTACTCAGCCACTTGGCAAATCTTACTCCCCTACTGCCAAAGATCTGGGACAATTCACAATTCTAATATATTTGTGGACCTGCTCTTTGTGGTGTGTAGATGTGTTTGCTTAGTAGAATTAGGAATCTGTTAAGCAAATTTCATACAGCAAGCCCTTCCCTCTCTTCTGCTCAAGGGCAGAATGGAAAATAAGATGCACAGGGAATTTCCTGCCCCTGTAGAAAGACAAAAAACTAATGAGTGCTGCTGGCCTGTAGCAGACCTGGATGTATGTCTATAGTCTTCCAGCCACTGCTCACTTACACGGCCCTCAGATCCAAACTCAGGCACAGCTCTGAGTGCTCTGGTTCATGGGGAAAAGGATGCCAAGAGCCTGCTGTGAGGAGCCCTGTCCTGTCTGCTTGGATTTCTCCCACGCTGAACAGCAGCTTTTCTCCCCTTCATTGGACGGACAGTATTTTGGTTCCTCTATTAAATGGCTTAAAATACTACCCTTGTTCCGTAGTGGGACAGGCTTAAGCAAGCTTGGAGTTGTGGGCAAAAAGGCTGTTTGCTTCCTGTATCAGTGGCAGTTACATGGAGTAAACTTATATATGTTGCTGTTTGGAGGCTTTTTGACAGATTTTTTTTTTTTTTTTTTTTTTTTTGGTACTCCCCAGGTTGTGAATTGCCACTTGGCAAATATTATCTGGACACTAGAACATGTCATTTGGTGCCCTAAATGTTTATGTCCAAACCCCTGCCACTGATGATGCCACAACATGCTGCAAGAACAAAAGTCTGTTGGCTGGAGCCTGAGCTGGTTTCCTAATTCACACCTGTGCATTGGCAGACAAGCAGCCATCAATCACAGACTGCTGTGTATCCTGGGTATGCTGTTATGGGCAGGGCTGGAAACATTTCTGAGTGCTGATGGGAGGGATTGGGTAAGAAAAAACAATAGAAGAAAAGTAAGAAGCCAAAGGTAATAGATATATAGGAAGCAGGGCTGCAAGGAGTATCAGGAGGCTGGATTGACTATACTTGTGTAATTCCTGACAAATGAGATTAAAAAAAAAAACTCTTTGAAATGCATTATGGCCACAGAGCCACAGATACCATTTGTTAGAAAGAAATTACTTTCTGCATCTGCAAAATCTTAAAGCACCTTCCCAGAGTGGTAGACAGGAGTTTGAATTGCTGGACAAAAGTTGCTATATCTTGTTTTATTTGAGTATGTATAAAGTATCTGTATAAAATATTTATCTACAGGATGGAAGAGTATAGGTGTGCATGATTTTTGTAACACTCCGACAAGAAATTGAATTTTCCTAGAGTAAGACTTGTGTAGCATGCTTGAAATTGGGCTCATAACCAGCTTGTCCAACTTTCAGGTTTATGGATGGATCTTGTGTTTAAGAAGTAGAAGTAAATAAAAGCAGATTAAAAAAAAATTGACTACTATGCAGCTAAATCTTCTTTAGAAAGGTATCAAGGTCAGGTCTCCTCATTAGTTTCGTTCTTCATTAGTACTGGAAGAAAAAAGAACAGCATTTACTCTATATTCTAAAGATTAATTGAAGTGGGGGATGGAGCAGTGAAATTGAATTAGTAAATTATTAACCAATTTCTAAGTAATAAGAAATAATCTATTACAGAGGCTATCCCTCCATCTAGAGATTTGTCTTAAGCATTTGTCTTTAGGAGAGGTGGAAGGAATAAAGGGATACAGACTAGAGACAATCCATCAAGTCAGCTATTGGAACATGAATAATGAAGACCTTTGAACTTTGCAAATCTTCCAGATATCTCTCTCTTAACTGTGACTTACAGATTGTTTCAGGGTTGCTGCTTAATCTAATGGCATTTTTTTAATTTTGCACACCCCCCCGTTATTAAAAATGCTCCTGTTTTAATCTCAGCATCTGACAGCAAAAGCAACAGTTAACAAGGCCTGAATCTGGCAGCGTGTCAGCTCAGGAACTCCCTCCAGCCTGCAAATACAACTCCACCCACTCGCATTTTCAGAAGAGGAGCCTGGTGCCAAGGCAGCACTGGCAAGGTGGCGACTGGGGAAGTGGAGGTTCTGGCTTCTTTGATTTCTGAAGCTGCCTATGAACAACCAGGTTCTTTCTTCCTTTTTGAGTCAAACCTCACTTTGATGGCCAGAAGGTTTCCTCGTTGCCTGTTTCTAAGATTAAAACTCTGATTTACTGTTAGAAACCAAAATAAGTAACACTAATGTCCGACTGAAACCAGCAGACTTGCCTCGTGTAATGTTCTGACTAAGAGGAAAGGTCTGGCTCTCACTAGGAATACTTCTCAATAGCCTTGTGGTTTAAAGGTGTTTTGAAGCAGCTCACAGGGGTGAGAATTTAATCTCTCCATCCCTCCTGGCTCCTGGCATATGGGATGCACTTCCAGCATGTGTGAAAATATTGGGAAGGAGGAAGGGAAAAGGCTTATGGGTTACTCAAAAGCACCTCCACCCACCCCAACTGCCCAATGGAGGTTATGGCTGTTCTAAATCCACCTGGTCCCCTGGTCTGGGAAGGGCTAAAGCCTTTACACCAGGTGTAAATCTGTAGTCCTCTCTGCCTGTATGGTGGTCTCCTTCTGCCCTGCTTCATATATGTATCTCTCAGCTCACAGCTGCAGCCCACAATGCAGACGCAGTCTCTGCTCAGAAGTACAGATGTGTTTTGTCCCAAGGTCTAACTGTGCTCCACAGTTCATAGGGCCCTATGAATGGTTTTGATGGATTTTAGGGATGGGAGCGGGGAGGCCAGAAGCTGGATTTTTTGGAAACCATCTACTCGGTGGTACCTGAGCTGTGCCAGATTTCCCTGGCTGGGCTGCAAACTGTGCAAACACACATTGCTCTCTCTCAGACTTTTGCTTAGGCTTTAGTGCAAGCCCACAACTAAAGTACTGCATTCTTCACTCCTACCTCCAATGTTAAATGAATACCTGCTTGACTCATTGTACTCTGTGCAGAGCTTTAATGAATCACTTCAGCTCCAGGGGTGAGCCTCTCTCCCCAGCCTCCTTCCCTGTGTGTCAACACCCCTGTCTCCTCCCCACCCTAGTCCAATGGCTTAGACCATCTTCCGTTCATTTCCAGGGCCTGCCAGGAGTGGGAAGTGGCAAAAGGACACAGATGAAATTGTCCTGTGCCTGGGTTAATTTTCACCTCAAAAGGTGCTCCTCTTATTCCCTATTAGTCTACAGCTCTCAGCTCACATTCAAGAGGGGCCTGAATCCAATTTCTCCCTTCCTCCTCTCCCTCCAAATGAGTTTTGGCTGTGGTTTGTAGCAAGGGAACAGCTACACACCTCAAGCAGCTGGTTCACAGTTTCTTCAGGGTGCACCCTACCTCTGAAAAACTGAGAGGAAGCTCTTGGACTCATTCTGTTCAGCATCACTATGTAATTGGGCTCTAAACCACATCAGACCCAAGGGCAGATCCACAGTGATTGCCTGTTGTCTGGCAACACTGACTGGTGATGATTTCTCAGCAGAGCTTTCACTTGAAAAACTTAATTCCTTCTTAAAATGCTCTCACGACACTGTGTGTGCAAAAATGGGCTTCAGTAGCATCCACAGCAGATGCATTTCTGGATCTGGCTCTCCCATCCCTCACGCCTCATGTGAAGTCCCACTCTTCCTCCTGCTGTGCAGAGACACACTGCATCTAGAATGCATAGACAGGGAGAGCCTGCACAAAAGTGTTCTGGCTACAATGCATGTGGTGCCCTCTCTCAACACTAGTCTGCATTCACTCTTCCTCTGTGACTCAGGGGCAGGCTTACAGTCTCTGAAAAATTCTGTTTTCTCTTTCTTATATCCCAAGCCCTTTGAGTTAAACCATTACAAAGGAAGATACAGAGATTGCAAAGGAACAAGGGATTTTCGTGTAATTTTAGCATTTATTTCCTTCTTAAAGTTGCAGCTGTATAAAATAAGTGATGTCCTGGCAAAGGCTAGTGTTACGCTGTGCCAGACAATTTTATCACCCCAGCCCATGAAGGCTCTAGCGTACAACATAAAGCTGCTTTGCTTTCCAACATGCCAGTTTTTTCAGTGCCAGACCTCCCTTGGCGGCGCCAAGGAGTTTTCCTTCAAAATTAGCCCCTGTTCAGCATCCTTCTGCCCTGCTGCAGGTCCCCCGGGTGCCGAGCCGGAGCCGCTCCGAGCAGAGCCGTGCGGGACGGCACCGCCTCGGCGACAGGAGGGGGAGCTCGCAGCGCGCCGGCTTTAATCCGAGACTTTATTTAGAAACGCTGCAAAATCACCACTGCGGCTGAGGTGTCCATAGGGCCTTTCTCCTCACCTCCTCCCCCACCCCCCGCAAAAACAAACAAACAAACAAAAAAAAGGAATAAGGGCGTTTTGTTTTGGGGTTCAGGTTAGGATGGAGAATTAAACTAAATTAAAGGAGAGTTGAGAGGCAATGTGGCTGCTGGGAAGTGATGGGGAGAGTGGATCTCAATATATATTTATGGTGCTAGCAGTGATGAGTAAGATGCTCCCAGCAGTCAATAACACCTCTCCTCTGGCAGACTGGGACAGGTTCACTGCTGGGGTAGGCTCCTCAGTTCAGCTGAGGGATCAAGGGTTGTGCCCACTTACACTAGCCCTGAATTTAGCTGTGTATGTGCTAGGAGCCCTGTGAAGGGAGCAAAACCCATGCCACTGGAAAAGTCTTTGTTTCCAGAAGTGAGACAGAAAAGCATCACCTACCAGTCTCAACATAAAATCACGAGACTCATCAAACTCTCCTCTTGAGTATGAATTCAAGAAAAGGGTACTCAAGTCTGTGCTGTTGCATGAAGTAATAGGGGCAGAATTCAAGTTCATGAACAAACTTCCTGCCACACCTTTTGGCCTGACCCAAGGTTCAGCCCAAGTCAACATCAAGCTTCTGGAAGTTAGGATGCTTTTCTGAAAAATTCCTCTAAAACTGGAAGGCACCACACTTTTCTTCTTTTGCTTTTGCTGGTTTCACTCTTTTCTCTGAGAAGTCAACTGAAGGCAGAATCTGGGAAGAATTCCTAACTTGTCAAAGCTCCTTCCTGAAGACATTTCTCCCCAAGAATGCAGAGGAAATTGCAGCTTTCAGAAGGCATTTGTCCAGACAAAGCTAACATCAGTTTTTGTGGAGCTAAGCCTCAAGAAAAGCTGTGTTGGTTTCACAGCAGCGGTGAGAGCAGGTTTTCACGGTGCTAAGACCAAGCCCTGTCGGCCCTCGTGCACAGCCTGCTGGTGCAGCACTGCAACTGAGCTGGTCTCTAAAGTGGGCAGTAGTTTTCCTAGCGCAGTAGAAAGTTAATCTCCAGTTGTTGTAGTGACAAATTGGACAGGGATTTCTTTTATGGCCCCCCTAAGTGCCTGCATAATTCTCCTGTATAAAATCCATGAAAATTCCCAAATTTGATATCCAGCAATCTCTCATGAGATGGCTTTTTAAGGTAAAATATCACCCTCCTTATCTATAAGCTCATGACCCTCATTATTAGTGCAAGCTGAGCCTATGACTAGTAAAAAAGAGCTTACCTCTTGACCTAGAGGTGAAAGAATATAGAGAGATCAAAATATATAGTGCCAAATTAAATAATTTCCTGATGAGCTCTCACAGATACAGGATTGCATCTTCCCTTGCTGTGGAAAAGGAGCAGGTTCTCTGCAGGCACAGAAAGCTTTCCACAGACACAGCCCTGTGATACATTTAAACAGAATGAACCTCATTCTTAAACCTATCTAAAAATGTTAGTAGAATCATGAACACTGACCTTAAAATGAAAAATGATTTGCAACCTTTGCAGAGGTGTCTTTATCATAGTGCCATATTTTAAAGTATTTTATCCACTCAGCTACACAATCGTACCATTCATTTGCCGTTGTCATTTTACCTACAGAAGAGTTCACTTAATATCCCCCAAAGCAAGAGAAACGTAACGAGTATTACAAGAGGAAAATTATTACTAGTATATTATATAGAAAGGCTGTAAAGTTCAAACAGAGGGAGTTGTGTGTGCACACCACGTTTCATGCAAATTATGCTTAGTAGTTTAACGCTGCATTAGATTTTGCCTCCTGAATAAAAATGCTTCTTTAGTTATTTTTCTAATAATCTATGTAACTTTAGGGAACTAATTAAGGCAAACCATTTCCAATGTGCCTGTTTAGCTGCCTATATCAAGTGGCCTGATTTTTAAAAGTGCTGACTGCTGAAGCTATAGTAAATATTTTGCATCCCTCACTACCTGGTAATTTTTATGTGGTCAGTATAAATTTAGGATCCCTATGTCAGCTACCTGTGTGGTACTCGTGGTTTAATTATTTTAACTGTAAGACCATAGCTCACGGTAAGAAAATTAAATCTAAGAAATCTTTTTAGTAAGCTTATTTCTCCTTTCCTTCCCCCC
>VWZT01012501.1:286766-317701 GCA_013397055.1 Pachycephala philippinensis
CGACCTATAAGACTTTCAATGTATAGGTGTTTCTGTAGCTGCAAGAAAATGCTGATATTGCTTCTTGATTGCAAAACGAGCATGTGACACATAATTAATCCACATATGGACAAGGATATCTTCCAAGAGTGGAAGTGGAAAACTAATCAAGAGCACATATGACACACTGGATCCAACACACATGCTTCCCTAGGACTTCTTGGCTGCTTCACATCTGGCTGGCTTGGAGTGCAGGCAGAGCTGCACATGACTGCCTGCCTGCTTTCATGGAGATGATTGCTGGTCTGAAGCCTGGCTTTGCCTGCAAGGCTTCAGTTTCATCAGCTCAGTGAGTGCTACAGTGTGGTTTATCTTGCCTGGAATAGGGTTTTGAATGTATTCATTTGCTTCCAGTGAACTAACACTATCCAAAATGAATGTTTTTAATCCTAAGCCTTTGACTTGGTGTATATACACCAAGTTTTGTACTGGTTTAACTAACAAAAGGGCTAGCATGATTTTCTAAATTTTTTTTTTTTTTAATCCAGGGTCATATCCCACAGAAGAAAATCCCTGCTGGCAACTGACTTGAAAACTGCATACCAAGACCTTATTTTGACTACTGATACAGATGCTGATTTCTCATTGACTTTAGCAGAAGATCTGCTTTAGAAAGGATGGAGGTGTCATATTTTATATCACTGTGTTGGCTACTGGAAGCAGCTGTGCTTTCCAGTCACAGGGAGAATTATTGAGGTCTCAAACAGGATGCTGATGTTCCCGTGGCTGAGCACCTCTGGAAAGGTTTGGATTTGGTTTTCCAGGAACTTATATCTTTCCTGAAAATGTAGATGAACAGAAAGACAAACTAATTCTTCATTCCTGGATGCCATATGTTATATAAAGATTTACAGAGCTGTTCGTAGCAGGTGCTTTGGCTGTGCTGTTTACTGCTTCAATGAGAGACCAAGTAAGATTTTTATATTCCTCTCCCATAATATTTAATGAACAATATTTATGCTTATGTCAGAGATATGCTTTGAGCCGTGATTATTGTCTGCAATTTTGCACTCAAATACGATGTCCAACTTCAATACTCACTGTTATGAGGCACCATTACGAGTCAGTGGTCCTTGTCGTCTGATCTTACAAAATGTAGAGAGTGGTTATGGTTTAGGAGGCTGAAAAGGTCTGTGAATGTGAGTAGTGAATTATGAAACTGTTGAATTTTTGTGTCCTGAATCTGAAGAGCAGCCAACCAAAGCAACATACCTTCAATATAAATATACACACACATAAAAATGCACACATACACACACAGAAACAGTACAGGTATGTAGACAAAAATTCAATTCCATATGTGTGTCCTGAATCAAATATACTAAAATAAATCTCAACCACATTGTCTCAAGAGCATTCCACAAATAGAAAAGTGCTCAGACACATTTGACCCTGCTAGCAGGGTACCATGCATCAGCTTCTCTGTAATACCTCACTTGAAGTATCTGACTCATCAGTCATGCTGCCTCCCTTTTACAACGGGCCAAGGGGATGCACATAATCTCCTATCTCATGGGAGGCTGTTTGTTGGGCCTTGTATTGAAGGCAGGATTCTGAGCTCTGTTTCTGAGGGAAAGAGATGACACAAGACTAATTTAAAGGAAATGTAAGGGACCAGACCTTGGTGTGGCCAAAACACTGTAAATGTATCAAAGTGGAAATTTGCATCAGCTCAAGACAAGGACTGATGTACTTCGAAAACCCAGAGCCTTAATGAAACAGGGCATCGTTTCTCTTTAAATATCTGTTATCTCTTACAGGTCAGATTCAATCAGCACTTCAAAATGCAATTGATAGGCAAAGACTGAAAAAGTACTTCAGGTTTCCCTCAAATATTCATCTTAGTAGAACTGTGTTCAAGGTACAAAACTTCCATTGATATCTTTGCAAAGAGGCTTTTAATCCTTCTCGTGGAAAGATGGAAGGAAAGGAAAGTAGAGAGTGAGCAACACTCATGCACAGGTTTGTGAGAAGGGGAGGGAGTTTAATGTCAAGGAAATCATCAAATCTGGAAAAAAACTATTGAAAAGGGCTTTCACAGTAGCTCTCTTGGGGAGAACAGTCCTTCAAGCAAGTTCTCTTGGGGCTGAATCACGCAATTCATTAGAGACAATTGGTGGGTAAAATAGTAGCAATGATCTTTGAAAAAGAAAGTCCAATTTCCACTTCCCATTTTGTCATAAGCTGTCAGGAAGTATTACACAGTGCTATTAAACAGCTGTTGCTGTTCTTCTTAAAGACAGGTGATGTAATGCTGGTAGAGAGCCTTGCTCTCAGGAAATCTGTGAAGTGGGATGGAAATACCCCTGACCCCCACCCCATAATACTGTGGAATCTTAGTTGCCCTGGTTTTCTTTCTGAATTCAAGAATTTCCATTTTGTTCCCTGGGGCATTCCTGGGCCGGATTTTAATATTTTTCTTGCAGAGATGGAATCTGTCACCAGCAACTATCACTTTGAATGGTTCCAGGTCTGGGTGAGGAGGCAGAGGAAAGAGGATGGTGAGGAGAAACAGGAAAGAGAATGGTGGGACAGGAGATGATGGTCATTTAACTAATGAAAGCAGGTTTTTGAATAGCTAGTCCTAGGAACCACTTCAGCACGCTTTTTTTTTGACTGCTGACAGGCAACGGTTCTGTAGTGACATCTACACTCTGTTAGGAGATTTGGAAAGGAATTAAGACTGCACTTTAAACAGGGTCTGACTAGCTCTTGTTGACATCCTCCTGATTGACGCCAGCATAGATGAGAAAAGAACCGGTCCTTAGGGCTTATTAAAAGCCCCCACATTACTAAACTAATATTTTTCATGTAATTAAAGCTGGCAGAGTGTTGGTGGTACCTCAGAGAGAACTGAATCCCTTTGGTCCGCATTCCTGCTATTTTTCAGGAAGCCAAATGACAATGAGAGGGGGAAGGAGGAGCTGTGATGGATGTGTTGCAAAAAGCACTAGAGTGCAAGAAGGTGGGGGAAGAGGCAAGCAATTCCCTGCTTCAAAGCACCACCCAGCAAAGACCTCTAACTCAGTGGTGCAGCTGAGGTTGTCAGCCCACATCTGATGGAGATGGTTTGGATGGCTACACTGAGTTGTTCAGTGTTCCCTCCACTGCATGAGCCCAGCTGATGCTGTGAGGTTTGTATACCTGTGTCACCATCAGTGCTGTCAGCCCACTGCCAAATGGTCCCAGCCAGCAGAATGGTCCTCTCACTCAGGTTATCCTACCTGCAGCAGCTGGGGAATGTCTTTTGTTGCAAGGCATCACATGAGGGGTGAGTCTCTAACTGAAGATGGATCTTGTGGGGAACTGCAGTGGACAGCCTTGTTCCTTAACAAACTCAGCATCTCCTGGGTTTGTGTACTAAGAAGACATTTTTTATGCCTGCATGCAGATAGTAGGTGTTACTTTGCAAGAGTGTGTATTTTAAGATCTCACAGTCATTAGTTTATTTAGACTGCCAATTCAGATGCTCCGTTCATCACACAGCTAGAAAGGAGCTGTTATTGGGACACCTTTACTGCTGATCCAGTCCAGCAGCAGACTGTGCAAGCTGGGACTCTTAAGAGGAAAGAGCCAGGCTCACTCCTACTGCCACTGAAGACAACGTCCATTTTCACAGTGTAAGGGATCAAATGCCAGTGGGAAGAGCCAAGAATTTTCAGGCTTCTCAGAGGAGTATTATAAACAAAGCAGAGTAAAAGCAAAGGTGTATAAAATGCCTTGACAGTGCCTTTTAAGATAGTTGCCATGTGTTATTTTAGCCAAGTCTTTATTCATTTCTACTTAATGTTGTGTGTTAAAGTTCTCAAAGCTGCTGGCAATACTCAGTGGAATAATTTTAGAGCAACCTTAATAGAATGAGCAGAATAAAGGATTGTTCAAATATATTGTAGCAAGATAGCTTTTTAATAGAACAAGTTATTCAAAACACTGATGGCTAGGGCTTGTGAATGGAAAAAATCTCCCCTGTGTTTAATCAGCCCAGCCTGTCTTTATTTCCTTCGTATAATTCTAAACACTGTTCTCTTGTGCTGGACGTAGTCCAGTTGGAAAGTTGGTATTTGTTCGATGATGTGTCCTATTCACAGGCTGGAGGTCCAAACAGGATGACTACAGCCAACCATCCTATCTGACCTCCCGCATAATGTAGGTTATGGCATTCCACCCTGCAAAACCTGCAGTGGAAGGAATTACACTTTGCCACTATTGTGGATTCAGGAAAGCGTTTCTATTTAGAGCAGTCCTTAAGCACACACTTAACTTTAATGATATGCTTAATTCCCATTTAAATATGCAGTTAAGCGCAACTTTTGGGTTTTCACCTTTGTGAGAAAACATTATGGGGTCCAGTAACTTGGTCATACTGAAAAGTGTGCTTTATGATTCGCAGAGCAAAGTTAAATCTGAGGAGTTTATTCAGAGAAGTCAGATGGCTTGCTGATGTGATCTCCAGAGAGGTCTCTTTTGTTTGGGGATTTTCAGGCCCATGGGGCTGCAGTGGTGTTGCCAGTTGCAGTATGAAACTGCTCAGGATCTATAAGTGATATCCCTTTTCATTTCACTTACTAGAAAGGATATATGAATCAATAATATTTCATTAATTCAGTAACAACCTCTGTTAAACCTCTCAAAAGACAAGAAAGAAGAGAAGCTGATTTTGTCTTAATTTTCAAGGTTTTTTTCACTTGCTTGGGGAATGGAGAAAATCTCTGCTGCACCATAATACCTTACCTAATTGAGCTCTTAGATTAATGTTTAAACTTCATTTGCAAGTCCATTACCAAATCTAATCAGTTACAAAGGTACCATTAAGGAAAGGATTTTTTTTCAAATCCACTTCTAATTCACATTTCCCCTCACAACTGTCCAAGGCGCTGGCAGTGGCTGCAAGTACTGTGTTACAGATATTATACTTATACCAGGAGGGAAAAAGAAACTACAGAATATTTTCAGTGGAGATAATAATATACAAAATTACAAGAAGTTCGTATGCTGGTATGAGCCAAAAAGGGATTGGTTAAATCTTGAATCTACTGAAACTTTCAGTTATCAAAGGAAAACAATACTCATGTTCAGCTTCTTTTACAGTGACGACACCACCTTTGAGAAGGTGTCAGATTGATTGCACCAAAGGCTTTTCCCTAGATCTATTACCCGCAAGAGATGTGCAGCATTATCCACAGCTTCTTCCTGTGAACTGAAATCCTGGCACAGCCCAGAAGTTTCAGGTCTGCTTAATTTTCAGTGCTCTTGTAGTCCTCAGCCTTGTTGCTGATAAATGTTCTTCACATTCAAAGTGAAATGTTCCTTTTGAGCTGCACATCAGAACAGGACCACCAACTTCTCAGTACTTGGGATAGCAGACAATATAAATGCTAACACACGGCTGAAGCTGAATGGGTGACTTCAAGCCAAAGACTGTCTCTCCCATTACCTAATCCCTGAGACATCCAGACTTCCATCCTCATCAGCACTTAAAAAAAAAAAATCTGGATTTTATTTTTATAACTGTTCTCAGAAGATAAACAATGCCGAAATGAAGAGGTAGAAATGAGCAGTATGATATTATACAGACACCACTACCTTCAGGCAAATCAAAATTTTGCTGTTGCGTCTGTGTAATTGGGGAAAGCTCTGCCTACCCAGGGTGGTCATCCGAGCTTTGGAAGGGAGGGCTGTTTAGAGGTAGTTGCTAATAGTCAGGGGTTTAGTGACCTCTTCTAAATCTCCTGATGCATATATTCATTTCCTGATCCCTATGCACCCTTTGCAGCCTGCTTGCCTATCAGCCTAGTAATCTCTACAGAAAGCAGTGATTGGGAAGGAGTTTTGCAGAGTGCTGAGAAGAAAGTAACCCAATTGCTACAGTAAAGATAATATTGTGCTGTGCTGGCTTGCCCACTAAAACATGAAAATATCTTCTGCTGGTCAAAAGTTCTCTAATTATGGATAAGAGGCCTTTCCACCAGGCTTCTTGGCTTAAGAAGCACATAGCATAAAACTGTGGAAACTGTAAGGTCTTTCCCATCTTGTATCACTGGCCTGCTGTGTGCCCTTCAGCTTCTCTCTTAGCACCACTTGTCTGGTTTGACAAAAACAGGAATGATAATTGTTATATTAGCACTTACCTTTGTAGAGCACTTGGAGATCTGTGGATAAAAAAAGCTCTGTGTAAGTACTTCTGCAATGATATGCTGCTGCCTTTCTGTCTCCCTGCACAGGAGAGAACAAGAGCAAAGAACAAAAAGAGAAGCAGGTAAGAATGATTAATAAATATGCAGCCTATGATGGCCTCTCTTCCCCAGATAAATGTAATAGTGACAATGAATGCAGAGGAGAAGAGGGGCCAGCGTATGGCAGAAATGAAAGTGTAGACAATGCCAGTATTATATCCACAGATCCTTGTCTCCGTGGACTTCAGTCACCGCAGTGTGCTTGAAGCTGGTCAGAAGAATCCCCAGCAGAGGTATCTGACTACACGCCCTTAACATAGGATCACTCTGCCTGCTTTAAACATGAAGTAAAAGGAGGGAGGAAGAGCCCCAGGGTTCAACGTCAACAAGACCTAAACTACTTGACATTCTCGTTTTGAAATGCCAGCTCTTAAATTATCAAGGCCTTTTTTCTTTCCTTTTTTCCCCCCCAAGTGCTGTGTATTTCCCCATGTAACAGTGTGCAAACATTTTATCAGCAAATACCAAGGGGGTGGGGTGGGGGGTGGTGTGTGTGTGAAAAATCGGCTATCTAGAACTGATAAAGCAATTTGGCACAGACACAGCAGCTATCACTTTTAAATGGCTATGGGCTTTCCGAGGTTTAACAAGTTGCAGGGATAAAATTCTGGGGATTGACTTCTCCGAGGGTGAACGGGAAGCTGTGCTCGCTCGCCCCGTGACATTCCTGCTTGCTCCACTGCCCGTGTTAGTGGGACTGTGCCCTAATGAAAGGGGTTATGCTGCTCTGCTGTATGGCAACAGTCCGTGACACTGCGCTAACAGCATGCTTGGGACCATTACTTAAGTGATAATCTCACTGCTCCTTTGTTTTATGAGGCAATAATCTGATTCCCATGTGCATAAAATGAGGCCAAAGGGTAAATAGTTTGTTATAATGAGGGAACAACATTAAGACTGATGAAAACTAGAGGTCAGTGTTATTATTTCTGTTATGACACCCATTCATTTAATAATCCTTCTGTTCATATCCTAACAGCAGGGATCCATGTCCTGGCTTTTCAAGGCAGTATCTGTCCCCTAATAAAGGCAGATATTATCCTGCTGTCTCTCGTATCTAACTCAGCTCGCTCTCGATATGGTTCCTCATTACAATCACATCTGAGAGACTCCCAACATGGCTGTGTGGTGAAGGACTACTGGAGAAGGACCAGAGACACTAAAGAGACATTATCTGCATGGCCTCGAGGTATCAGTGGCAGGGAACTCATCACAGGTTTTCTGTTTCACAATGAGTTTCCCACTTAGAGGATTCTCCTTCCTCTGCTGCATCTTCCCCTCCCCCCAAAGTATCTACTATCTACTGACAGTTTACCATTCCCAGCTGGGAAAATATTCCCAGTATGTGTTAGCACATCAGTGATGCATTTCTATAGATCTTTCTTTGTTTCTTTTTTTTCCTTTTTTTTTTAGAGAGAATAGGAGCGTAGTTGGTCTACATAGAATGGACCTGAACATAGCAATATTACTGGGTGTTCTTAGTCACAGAATAAAATAAGCAGTGTCAGGCTCACCTAATGGGAAAGGTTTCCATGTGTATAATGGTATGTATAGTTTTGTAAACCATCTAAATAAATAAAACATTTTTATATAGACACTTACTATAATGTACAATCTGCAAGTATCCTGGATCCACCCATCTTATTCTCTTGTCACCCAGTTAACCTCCTGTTAGGTAAATTCCTTCTTCATCTTAATACTTGCATATGTTCTTCTGCCTGTAGAGTGTACATATACGTAATTATTATTACTACTGGTACCATCATCATTATTATTATTACTTATGATATACTGTGCTGGCTAGCAGAGGCAATATACTGGAGTAATGTACATGGAACAATATGTACATCTCTTTTTTTCACATCAGCTGTGGGCAAGAACATTATTATAAAAACAGATGGGTGATAGAAAACACCTGTCGATGAATAGGGGCCTCATTGTATGTTTTCTAACTCGTTTAATATACAGTATTCGATATTACTGCCACTTACATTAAAAAAATCCTTATTATCCTGATAATAATAGTGAGAAAATTTGACTTACAGTTCCAGTGAAATCAGAAGTAGAGTTGGCTCTGATGTCCACATCCAAGATCTTTACTTTGGTTAAACACATTTTTTTTCAGGTAGTCCTAAAGGCCAAGTTTTCAACAGGTTTGTTGAAACAGAGAGGCAGGTAAGACAGACAAAAAAAATCATTTTAGAAAAAAACATTTTTACTATAGGAGCTAAATGAAAAGTATTGGGATGAATTCCTTTCAGGTCTTCTAGAATATTGTCTCTTGCTTTTGGGGGAAATAGGAAAGTTGAAAAACCAATTATTTGGTACTGGTATTGTGAAACTGAACTTTATGATGGAAGTCAACATTCTCCTAGTTGTGGAAAAGATACTGTATCTACAGAATAATCCAAATCTTGGCAAAATATAACTTGCTGGGTGGTTTATTAGGAAAAAAAAAAAAAATCCTACAGAGTGCACAGTTTGAACCAATGCAAGTTGGGCTTCCCTGGTGTGCATTCAGATCTATGCCAAAGTAGCAGAAGTCCATTCTATTGACCGGATTTGGACCAGAAAACTGCATAATGACTGACTGAATGTCAGTGAATCTGATAAAACTTCTACTCAAAAAACTCTGTGGAGACTCCCTTTAATTTCAATTTTAATTTCTTTAGACTGGGCTTAGTATTAACTATGTGTCACAGATAATAATAGCAACCTCCAGATGATTTGTTTCATTTGCTAAGCAAATGAAGACATTTGTTTAAGCAAAAATTGAAAGCATAAATTTTGAGTTAAGAAAATAAAGACAATTTGTTTTCCAAGCCTGTTGGTAGGAAAGAATTCAGCAATGGAAATTCTCACCCCCTGAAAATAAATTAATTTCTTGCCTTCTAATATTATTACTAGAGAGTAAAATTATTACTAAAGTAACAATCTTCTGGTTGTTAGAAGCATCCTCCACTCCTCCCTAGATGCTAAAAGCAGCAGTTCATCCTCTCCCAGTCGGCAACATCCTGTAGTACCAGAATCCATTCCTTTAATTCACTGATGCACAGAAGTTAAGGTGAAAAGGGATCATTAGATATTTGGCGTAGCCTCCTGTGCATCACAGACCATTAAATTCCTTGCAGTTATGTCTGTAATGAAGCCAATAATTTGCATTTGGCAAATGCACAGCCTGATTTGAAGATGCCATGAGACACAGAATGACTTGTTCCTTTGGTCATGTGTTCCAATGGTTGACCACCTTCACCACAAAAAACAAAACAAACCAAAACACTTACTTTTTAAATTTGAACTTACCTGGCCTAAGTTTCCAGCCATTAGTCCTTACTACAGTCGTCTCCACTAGGCTGGGGAGCCCTTCTATTTTCTGCCTACAACAAAGGTACTTTGTGCTGTAATTCAGTGCCTTCAATATGCTTTACAACAAGCTAAAGCACTAAGCCCTTGCATCTCTTGCTGCAAGGATTTCTCTCCTTTCGGATTTGTTTCAAATACCCTTTAAACCCGTGGACACCAAAACCAGATGTTGTATTCCAATATAACTTGCCCCAGTGTTCTACCCAGAAAATCACTTCCTTAGTCCTACACAGTAATCATCAATTTAGAAGTCCCAGAGTAAGACTGCTCATGTTTTATCACACAATTGCCTTTAGAGTCCATGCTGAATGGCTTTTCTGCTATAATCATTTTCAGATCCATTCTTCTACAGGATGAAGTCTATAACTTTGGCTTGATTTCATACTGCTAAATGAATTGCTTTACATTTCACTGCATAAACTCACATTTTGTCAGAACGATCCAGGATTGCTAAGCTCTTGGTCAGTTTGTATGAGTGGTCTGTACTAATAATTGTCTTTATGTCATCTGCAAATTTTATTAGCAGTGATTTTATATTCATTTCCAGGGCATTAATTTAGAGATGTTGAATGCCCTTGATCCTAATGTTGATGCTTACAGAAATCCAATAGAAGCCCCTCAATACCGTGTCATACAGTTATTATTTCTTTTTGAACTCTTAGTAGTGTGTTTCTCAGTCCACTGTAGGCTTACTCCGTGGAAATTGTATAATGTTAAATTTAAACAAAATGCCATGAAGCACTATGTCAAACATATCAGCTGGTAAAAATAACTACATAGCTATAACACATTCCGTTTGCTTGACCTGTTTTCCACAACATCTGTTGATTGGCAATTATTATATTTTGGTCCTCCAACTTATTATTAATTGAGCCTTGTATCATCATTTTCTTTTTTTCCCTCCTGGGACTGAAACCAGCACAAACAGTCTATACATTATGTGGTGACCCTGGAACCTTGGGGTGACATCTGCTAATGACCAACACAACAGCTATGCAATTTATTGTCTGATACATATGCAAACCTAACACAAGGCAAATCTCATATATAAAATACATCCATAAAACTTCTGTAAAAGTCAGCTCTGTAGCAATTGAACTTACAGGTGCTCCTGAAGATCAGGCACAGCTCACCATAAAATACCTGAGGACACATGGTATTGTTACAGCCAGGACTGTAGCTTCTGTAACATCTTGAGATGCTTGGAGTCACTAGCATAGGCCCAAGCTGCAAAACTGGAACAGACTGTCCTGCATCACACTGGGACCCATTCCTGCATCCAAAGCAGGCAGGTCCATGGGAGCATTCAGGTAGCTCTCTTCCCAATGACAAGAAGTTTTCTGCAGCTCCTCTCAGCACATGTTTGGGTGGGTTTTTCTGCCTCTGTACTGTTTGACACAGATATGTATTAAGTACTTGCTGGCACCTTTCACAAGGGCTAATGTGATGTTTGCTCTCTCTCTCTCACATTCATCCCAAAAATAAGTGACAGAAAAAGTTAGCATTAAAAATAACAAGGTGCCCGAAGACATTAATGCCCTTATTAGACTGTATACACATCATAAGACATACAAGCAGTACTCACAGGCAGTATCTTTTGTCCTGTCCAATCTACAAGCCATTGCAATTCTGAGTCTTAATTTCCCCAATTTGTACATACCCAATAAACAGCCACTAGCACCTGGTGTATTTTTATTCTGTGCTTGTGAACAAAAAAGTAGTGATAAAAATAGAAAATCCCCCCTAGGAAACAAACGCTAACGCTATTTAGTGTTCTGAATAAAACTGGAACTTGTTGGAACCCTAAAAGTATGGATAGCTGATGTGCCAAGAGTACATCATGAGCCTCCCTGAGCTCAGTCAAGGTTTTCCTGGTTTAGTTGGAAAGAGCAAAGCCTACTTTTTTTCTTATTACTTGTATTTATTCAACATGAGCATCCAATTAAAATTGCCTGGATCAGGACTCTGATTTGTTTGCAGTGCCACGGGTGGAGAAGCTCTGACTTGAAATTAGGCCTGAAGTGTGGTGGTAGGAACCCACCAAAAAGGTGGGCATGGAACACCTCCTGAGGACATGTGTGGTAGCAGGAATGTTGCAAAATACTACATGTAGCTCCACAGATGAAGGAAAAGAAAGCCCAGTGGTTCAGCCCAGGGGATTAGGAAACCACGTGTCCGATGATGAAGGGCCATGATTTACAGTCAAATGATACAGACAGAGTATGATCCAGACGATGATGGACAGAACAGGAAATACTGAAAGGCAATACTGTAGTCATCAGCCTTGCTACTGAAGGTGCTGTGAGCTTGTTTCTCCACTGCCAGTCTTGTTTGCATTAGGCAACACAGCTTTTTGTACTTTCAAAGAAAATAGAAGCAGCAATATGGTATCGCAAGGTCAGCTGCAATCATATGTTATCAATGGTTGTCTGGAAACACATGAAACAGCAATCTTTCCTCACACCAGCTCAGTGCTGCTTTCTTGTGTAGCAACAGCTTGCAGATGAGGAGCTGAGAGTGGGTTTATTTTCCTTCCCCTCCATGCAATTCTTTCGTGACTTGTGCAGCCCTGTGTCTTGAAGAGCAGCTCCTGCAATGTTCGTCCATTCCCATGAACAGTTCTGAAGGCAATGGAAGTGGAGGTGCCACTGGGGGAAGCCCAATCATTCCTGCACCTTCTGCATGTCTTAAAGGAGGTGTTGGACCAACAGTTCAGAGGATGGAGAGAGAAGTGGTGATGGCCTTCCCCAGTTCTTTCATGACTTGTCCAACACACACAGCAAGGACGACAGCAGGAACATCTACCCGGCAAGATGTGGACCAGATCTACCCAGTGTTGGTTCTAACAACGGGTTGTCTCCAAACAGCAGAAATACCCTCCTGCCTCTGTTTCTGTCTCTCTGTGGGAATCCTTGCAACAGATTAAAAAAAAGTTTCAAGGCAGGAGAGTCACCCTCCTTTGATGGGTGGTAGATGGAGCCTTGCAGGTGTGACAGCTGCAGCTCCTGCTGACCCACCTCTGTCCCCAGAGGTGAGGCAGGCAGCGGGTGCTGGTGCTGCTGGCGTGGGCAGCCCGTGGTTTCTGTAGGTGTGCAGCCTGTGCAGGGACTGCTGCCACAAATTCTTGTCATGGGAGGGACAGGAAATGGTGTTTCTGTAGCACAGTGGAAAGCAAACCATTCACTGCTGTCAGGGTTTCATCTTCTCACAAATAAGATCTTTGTTTAGAAATGTGGCTTTGTAGTTCTGTGAGAACCGGTAGAGTTCCACTTCCAGGAAAATATTAATGATTAACCATAAATAGGTAAAGAAGGATGAGACCTTTGTGGTGTCTGCTGAGAGATAGCAGTTATTTTGTCATAGCTGACAAAAATCCCAAGTCTGTGGCCTGTGAATGCTTAGTTCAAACTTCCACTTACCCCAAACCAAGGCACATGTCACATAGCTATTCTCCAAATTTATCCAGAAAATTTCTTCCCTCCCTTTAGTACATAACCCTGGGAATTCTTACCCTGCACCTCCCCTGTCCCTCTGCAGCAGATCAAGGGGTAAGGACTCAGATTTGCCCAGATTCAGTGAAACTGGGCTGCGAAGTTTATTGATTTTTCCAAGGTAGGAATTAGTATCCGTTCTTCCTCCTTATTTCTCCTCAGTCAGCACCAGCTGCTACAATGTGTATTGCCCTATAAAACACTTTCTGTTGGATTCCGGTGCCCTCAGGTGCCCTTCTCCTCCCCCCATCCTCCCAGATGAACACCTGTGAGAGGCAGATGGTATAGCTAATCCAAAATATATTTCTTGAGTCCATGTAGAGAAGCTGCCAAGCTGCTGATTTTTTGGCACCATGCCTTGTGGCATCCATGGCTGGTGAGAGACGCAGATGCTGCCTGAAAATAGCTGAAGAGGAAATTCTCCCAGTGTCTCCGGAGGTCCAGGGAAGGCGGCTGCTGCTGCTGCAGGGTTCATGGGCAGATGTCCCACTGGAACCCTTTCTGGGAATGCCTCATGAGCAGAGCTTCTTCACTCATGTCTTAATCATCCCTTCCTCCAGCTCTGCTTCAATGGGCTCCATGGGCACTGCCTTGCCTTCTCCCACTGAAGGCTGAGAGACTTGTCCTGGTTGGACATGGCCTGGCCGAAGGAGGAAATGTGTTTGCAGGAAGTGGGAGCTGTTGTTGGGAGCTGTTGTTCCTGCCTGCAGACTTTGTGTCCATGCACACTCAGAGACTCCAGCAACAGACATTCTGATGCCTTAGGTTTTAACTTTTATATTTTTCAAATTCTGTACTGCCTAGTGCGTAACTCTGAAGTTTCTTGTGGCCTGTTCTCTCATGCTGGTTAGACATAACAAACCTCTCTAGGTTTGTTCTTCAAGGACATCAGGCCCCAAAATGTGTAAACTAATATCTTAGAAGGGAGGGCAAACCTGGGGTAGTTACATCATTAACTGGGGTTGTAATTGGAGAATTAACCCTGATATGCAAATGACCCAGACTTAAAAAAGTGTGAAGAACCTGTGACCCAGGGTCCATCTTGGGTGTAGCCTTTTGACTGCCGAAGGTGTACCTTTGAAGGCCCTTCAAATAAATACCTACCTTTATTCCCTTATTCCTGTCTAGTCTCTGTTTTTTAGGTGGCCACCTCAGGCATCAATCTCTGTTCATTTGTTTTCAGGAAAGATAAGCACTGGCATGTATTTATGTCTGCCAGGGGTATATCATACTCACTCTCTTAACCACTGAGCTTTGTCAGAGGGGTTGCACAGGTAAGTGAGGGCAATTCCTCAGCAGCCAGCACCCCCAGCCCTATGGGCTGCAGTGACAGGGTCCCTGGGACAAACCACCACCAGCAGTGGCTCAACTCCTTCCTGACAGGAGAAGTGCTTTTCCAATGTGTGATTGTGCCTGGGAGGTAGCCTGGTTCCCATATGAAGGAATGAACTCTGGGGTAGGATTCATGCCCAGGCACAGCCACAGCACAACCCTTGACACTCAGATATTCATCAGGACCTATCACAACTGAAGCTGGAGGCCAGCAGTCATCAGGAAAAGGAGCTGAGACCAGCGCACCAGCACATAAGGCCAATAAAAAATATCAAACCGTCAAGATACTGTGCTCTTCCTATTGTGTGGGGCTTCAGGGCAGTGTTAAGTCCTTGCACTACCTGGCTGGTTCTGAAAGGCACAATCTTATTGCTCAGGATATGCCAAACACTTTGTGGACAGGAAGGAGAGCACAGTGCTTGCCTGAAGAGGATAATGGTCATTGACAGACTAACAGTGAGGAAAAGGAACAATTAAGATGAAAAAGGCATGTCAGGGTTGGAAAGTATGTGGTTTGCCCCAGTATATTTTGAGAAACTGGAAGAAAATGATAATTTTCTTTCCACTATTTATTCTTCACAAGTTCTATAGCCTTAAGACCTGTAACTCAAGGCCTAACCTCCTTAATTTCCAGTCTTCAGTTCTTTTGTGAACATTTTGCAGAAAAATACCTCTTGCTCTTCCCCCAAAACCAGGGTACTACACCCAGCTCCTTAAAAATACAGGGGGACCTAACCCCACTGGGATCAAATAGGCTTAACCTAATTTAGGTGCCTAAATACCTTTGAGAATCTAGGTTTTAATCAACTCATTTAATGGGCTCCTGTAGTTAATATGCACAAACAAGGTCTTAAAGTCAGTGCCTCTGAGACCCAGTGCAGAACAGGCTCTCCAAATCCAGACACCAAGGCAAAGGGTCAGGGAAATTCCCGGACAGTAGTGCTGAGATGGATGCAGGTATCCCACTTCTGAAGCAGAAACACTGTGTCTGCACTGGGTGATGTAGTAATGATCAAAAAAGAGCCATGCAGTATCTGCAGCAGACCTGCTTTCTGAATTCCTGGTAAGGCAGCCCCTCCTGCTTCTGTTTTCAGAAGGAACCTGATTTCCTGCTGAAGAGCAGGTGATCCAGAAGTAGGAAGGCACCAGGGAGAATTTCAGCTGTGCCAACACAGTTTTGGGAAAATCCTTCTTCCCATGAAAGGACACAAGTAACAAATCAACATCAGCCACAAGCAACTTAGCATAGAGGCTCAAAGGAGCCCACAGCTGTGGCTGCTCCTGCTGCCTTACCACAGAACGGAAAAGAAGCTCTGTCTCAAAAATAATAATGCTATTCTCCTTACCACAGAGCTTGCATACCAATCCCACTGTACTACAGAATGCAACTCCACCAGGTACTCCATGAACAGAAAACAAAATTAAAAAGAAGAAAAAAGGTGCCTTCTGACTGGAGAAGTTTAAAAGAAGAATAGATGTGCTATAAGCAACAAGAAGCAGTATTGCTGCTGCAGCAGCTCAACCATAAACAAGTGTGGGCTGTGGTTTTTGGTAAAGTGTCATAAGAAGAGACAGGAAGAAATTTTAGCAGGAAAACAAGATTGCTTTTTCGGTAGTTTATGGGCAGCCTGTGGGTATGAAAAACTAAGTGATGAAGGCTAAGCAGTGCTACGCTATGAATTGTGGCAGTGCCAGCCCCAAGGCTCAGTGAGGGCTCAGCTCTCCTGAGCAGATGGCAGCTGAGCATGAGGACACAGACATGCATGGCAGCACCCAGCCTCTCCAGGAAGTCACTTATCTGCTACCTTGCTCAGGAGGTCTGACACAGCCATACACACATGATTCATGCTTGGGTTGCTTTGTTGCAATGCAAACAGGTGTTATAAAAATAAAAGATAGTCCTCTATGCCTTTCACAGAGGATCTTGGCTTTGATCATATAAGACATCAAAATTTTATATTTTTTTATATTATTCAGTATTTCACTGCCTCTGGATTGGCTGACGGATCTCAGGAGCCTTTTCTAACAGTGGTATCGGGCTGGGGAACCATGGGTCCATGACTTAAAACAGTCCTGGACCATGATAACAATTTTCATTGTGAGTTTTTGTAGGAGAAGCCATTTCTTGGTATTATTACACAGAAGAGTCCACTGATACTAAGTTATGTGTGTGACCTTGGAAAATGAAGAGATAATTTAACAATGTCTAATGCAGGAGCTGATTTCCACAATAACCAAGACAGGTGATAGCACCAGTAAATAATAATTGTTATCCATGGTGAGTCAAACTCCTGGATTTACTTTCTCAAAGAAATGTTGAATGAGCTGGAGCTACGAATGGAGGCAAAGCACCAGGTCAACAGCTGGCAGAGATGTCTGGTTCTTCTCTGTGCTCCTCAGGCAGGACTGGGGTGTAGAAACTGTTTTGTAGGGATTGCAGCATTACATAAGCCAAACGAGAGCCCTTCTATCTAACCACAGCATGTCCCTTCAGCCTCACCTCCTGCACCTGAACACGCTTCACCTTAACCCACTACAGGGCACAGTTCACCTGCTTTGGTGTTTGTCAGGTAGCAGTGGGCCCTGATACTGCAGCAGCGTCTGCAGGATACATTAGAAGGGGCAGAGGGAGCTGGGATAACCACAGCTTGAGTAATGGCAGTTCTTGGAGGAGCTGACACTTCTGTTTTATTCAAGTGGCACTTGCCAGGCCTAGGGCTGTGCTGGGTTTTGGCAGCAGAAATCCTCGCATATTTCTTAGATTGCTTCCCATTCAAATCAGCACCAGTGCCCAATCCAGCCCTTCTCTTGCCCTAAATGATGTGAGAATGCTCAGACCAACAGATCTGGAAGAGTAAATGGCAGCAGGCACCTTTCTGTGGGCACTTGTGGAAGCATCACTACACCTGACACTATTCCAGGCTACCACTCTCTGTAAGGACCCTACTCATTTCGAGGCTTCTAGCCCAACCCTCAACCCTTCTGGCACAGCAGCTTGGATGAGAACCACCTGTTCCTTCAGACGCAGCCAAATCCTGCTGGACAGCCTGATCCCGTGCTTGCCAGGGTGCCAGGATTTCTCAAGTTAAGAAGGTATCCAAAGACCAGTTTGGCACTTGTACAAATTCTGCAAAGTATTGATGCAGGAGCAATGCTGAATGCTTGAAATCAAGGAGAGCTGAGGACTAAGCCTGAAGAGACATCTTTAGAGTGCCGATATCTCAAAAATATGTCCCATCTGCATTTTCAGGAAAATAACCTCCTTTCAAGATCATCCTCCATGGTTTCTTTTTCATTCTAGCAGTGCTCAGGGTGTTAGGTAAATGTCACAGCACTTACAGTGAAAAGAGGCATTAGTGCAAATCATAATCAGGCCTGAGGATTCAAATCCTCCCTCCAGGTACATCACTGTGACCCTGACTCCAAGCATAAAATGGGGAGTTCTCTGAGGTCAAGATGGATTAGAAATTCAGCTCAAGCCCCACACAGCTGCACTGTAACCAGCATGGGAATCCCTGCATACGTATTCACCTTTTAGGCTAGCTTTCACTGTAATTAATTTCCTTTTATAATCTCCATTTCATGTTTACCAGCACCAGATTCTGAGCTGATGTAGATCAGCAGTGATCCATTGCTGTTAAGCGAGTGGCATTATTTTATAGCTGTTGAGGGGATGGCCTCTAGCTATTAATTTTGCCTTTCTCCTCTCTCTTGACAGGAATAATCTCTTTTAGTATTTGAGACTAAATAAAAAATCACCCCTTGGATAGCTGAATCCTGTAATTCCCTCCTGGCCTCCACTTCTGCTTGCTGCCAGTGGAAATGAAGAGTGCTGAGCACCTGGCAGGATCAGGCCCTCGGGAGGCTCAGTGGCTGTGCCAGCCCTCTAATTCTGGGGTAATGATAATAATCGGGCTTGCACTGAGTGTTGACACACATTTATTAATTGCAAGGTGCGGCTGGCTCTGCACTTTGCTAAGACAAACACTCGCAGAACAATGTGCACAGAGGAGGCTGGAAGCCATCCAGCCGTGTGTCAGCAGCAGCTGAGAGGGGAGGAAATTGCTAACTGTCCCGCACAAGGAGGCAGGGCACTCAAAATCCGCCTGGAGATGGAAGGATCTCCTTTTCTCAGGCTCAGCTTTCCTTTTGGAGAAACCTTTCCTGTTTCAGCACAAAACCCCTGACCTCGCCGCGGCCCCAGCAGCTTGTGACACGAGACCAGGATGACACAATTGGAGCCAGGCTTCGTGCCAGGGCTGGCAGTGATTTAGTGACGTTCCTAGAGAGCAGGGGGAGGAAGGCCCTGGCCCACAAGCTGAAGGTTATTTGAGCAGAGTCATATATTTAAGGTAAGAATCACATGAATCCCAGAGCAGTAGGAAGGGAAAGGAGCCTGCCTGCCTGTGGAGTGGCTTATCCTACAGAGATAAGCTGCTGCTTGCTCAAGAGAGAAACCAGCAATGAGACTGGGACAGAGAAGAGCTTTCATTCTTACTTTTGGTACTAAAATGATAAGTAACAAGTGACTACAATGAATTTATTTATTGCCCTGTAAATGGGGCCCAGGGACTCACTCCTTTTAGTGCTTTCCTTTATCAGTGATGAAGTTACTCTCTCTTATGAGCAACTACTTTCCTTCCTTTTCCTTCAGCCTGAGGATTTACATAGAGCAATACCGGATAAGCAAAGACAGTGCAAGACAGCTCACTGAGTTTATACCTCAGCTTTGGTTGAGTTATGCCTGGCAAAACTGCAGCTAGCTTGAATGTGTCTGAGGGCTCTTCCTCACTATGCCTCTGCCTGCTTTCCCACACAGCTGAGAGCACTTTGAAGCTGCACTTACTCATGTCACTTAGAGCAATTTTCAAAGTCCACTTAACTTATCTGCCCTGTCACAGCCGTGACCAGCCTGGCACTAATCGGGATGTTCAAGAAATATCAGCCGGTTACTCACAGTTGTCTGAATCAGCAAAGAGAAGAAAACTTCCTTTCTCATTTTAAGTAGTTTCTATATGTCTAGAGACGTGTTACAGAAACAGAAACTATACCTGATAAAGTGCCAGCATTAATCCATTTGATGTATTTAAGTGCGGCTGTTTAACAGCAACATATCAAGTTAATGTGATACTGATGGAATAAGAAATGGCATCAGAGGGTTTCAAAAGATTTCTTATCACAAGGAAAAAAAAGGATTTTGACTTCCCATTTCGTTTCTCAGTGAATGAGAACACCTCTGCTATTTGCATTATTTACTGTTTACCATAGTAGAGTCGCTACTGAAAATCAAAGTGATTTGCAGAGCCCTGCCAGTTCTTTTTATATCTCCTTTGCTGACTCAATAAACATCTGACACTCCAGTATTGTAACTAAGTGTACTGATTCTGCCCTCATTGAAAACATCTTTCTAAGAGAAAGGAATTGTTCTGCTTCTGCTAAAAATGTGATTTGTCTGGAGAAGCATTTGTAAAAGCCTTTTCCCCTCAATGTTACTGCGGCAATTGTAAGCAGTTAGGCATGTACAGTAACTTGAGAAGCTATGTGAAATCTTCTGATATGCAAATACACTGCTGTATACATGGCAAAGAAGAGTTTTGGGTGCATTTACATGAAACAGAGTTGCAATAACAAACTATTCCCTTCTATGACACTTTGAAACAGAACTTGATCCTGAAAAATGATGCAAAGTAAATATTCCAAAAAGCCTGTGGTAGTAGGAAAACGATTCTGAGTTCAGACCAGTTCGGCCCCAGGCTAGTTCTCTTTCTCCTAATACAGACACCTTAAAATAAAATAGAGCAGGATTGAAGCCAAGGAGCCTGAGCAAGGTGCAGCAAGGGAAGATAGTCTGGTAGCAGCTGGCAAGGACAGGGTATTTCATGTCTCACCCATCACTAGGCAGAATCAAAGTGGATGGATGTCCCTATGGGAAAAGGTGGCCTTCCAGTCTGAAGAGGACACATTGCATCTGGTCCATATCCGCTCTTACATACAAATTCAGGCAGGGAAGAGACAATGGGAAACCAGAAAGAACAGTCTAATGCAACACCACTATGGTGTTCTTGGATGCCAGCCATAGGTGAGACTTCCAGGTAAGCATGGAACACAAAGGAATTTATGAGCACATAAATCATAGGAGCTGAGGATGGGAAAGGCCACTGGAGAACTAGTCAATGCAAGCCTGTTTTCTACAGGGAATTTCCTAATTGACAGTTTTAAGAATTTCAAACAATAGGGCTTTAACTTTCCTTTGGAAGCAATTCAGGTTAGGCACCTATCTGAACCTTTCAGCATCTCCGTGTGTTTCATGAGACTAACCCTATACAGATTCCTAGCAGCTCTTCCTGCAGGCTTTTAGATTCAGATTTCTTTTTTCCTGTTTATTCCAGGCTTATTCTATAACGAAGCAAACCCAGAAGTGGAGGTAGTCACTTCAGGCTTGCCTACACTGTGTGCTTCCCCGTTTTTCCTCTCAGGTAAACTGAGTCAACAGGAAGTGGTGCTGTGAAAGGCCCCTGGGTGAACAATCTGGATTACAGTGAACTGGGGAAATGCATTAAAATAATGGAACAAGAAAGCCTGCATGTAGCATTGTTGTGGTGTGACTGCAATGTGTTGCAGTTAACCACGGTGTAGTCTATGCAGCAAGTCCCTAAGATCTGAGCCACTTACACAAATTGCTCCTAGAAACTAGGCTGAGTTTCAATAAGGCAGATCACATCTTCAAAAGGCTTTGCTGGTCTGCACTGGGGCAGGCTGTTCATCATAAGCTACTCCACAATAGATTCCCAAAGAAGAAAGAAAGGGCACACAGAAAGATTGACGAAACCACCTCTGCCCCTTACATCTGAGAGTAAGACTGTTAGAACAGGAACAGAGACCTGCCTGTGCTTAAATTCCACTTGGCGTTCTCTGTAGAGATGAATAGAGTCTGTTGGCATTTTGCAATGACTGTGAGGAATTTTAGTGGTTAATTATATCCTCTGTTTCTTGCCTTGCTGTCTCTATGCACATTCACACAAGTCCTAAAAGGAGTTTACTGTTCAAGTGCCTAGGCTCCGGGCCAGGAGCAGTGCCTAGATAGAATACTGTGAAACATCTCCTCATGTGCTGTGATAAAATGCTTGGGGACATACTATAAAGAGCTATGAGTATGCCTGCAAAGTCATGAAACGTTATGTCATCGGTCCTGCGAGCGCCGCAAGGTTGTGATCTCAGAGCGGGCTCTCAGCCAGAGTGGGAGAGTAACAAATCTAAATGGCATTAAGCATTCAAGGACTGTGTCACCATTAGATGGTTGTACATTTCAACTGGCTGTGCCAAGGGTGGGACAGAGGTGCTTGGACAAAATGTGCAGGGGGAGAAATGGGGGAGTAACACAGTGGGTGAGAGGAAGGAAAGGGTGAAAAGCAGGTGACAGCAGTAGTGGCACAGTGGCAGGACAGGGGAGGCCAACAGAAGATTCCCAAGGCAGTGATGTGCTTAACCATTTCTTCTTGCCCTGGGTTGGTCACTTGCTGTCAGTGTGTGAAAGGGAAGATGGAGCTGTGCCACTGTGGTGTGCCAGGTGAAAGTCAGGAAGTGGGGGAGGAAGGGGATTTGGGGTATGATAGTTTAGCCATGGCTGGAGGAAGAGGGCTTGTGTTAGCCTATGGTTTGTTTGAATTGATCATCACCCTTCACCTTCCCTTTCCTATCAGTCTCACCACCATTTAAATTAAAATGCTAATAAAATGTAAAGAAGGACAGACACTTTCTACTGAGGCCCCTCGCCCTGGACTGGCAGTCTGCACATCCATGCTCGAGCACAACCTTCACCACACACCTCTCGTTCCTGTGTTACAGGGAGATCCTTGATTACAAGCAGGGATGCTCTTGGGGCCCAGCCTTTGTGGCTGGTCTCTGAAACCCCGGCCACATGAGGGGAGAAGGGCAATATAGTTAGCTAAGATAGAAAGCAGTAAACACATCTAATGCTGGAATGGAAGAAGGGACTTACCTCATAGCTTCCCTCAGTACACTACATTTCTCTGGCTAGGTCTCACCAGATACTCTGCCAGTCCCAAAGCATTCAGCAGTTTTGACTAACCTGAGGCAATCATAATATAATATAGTTTAGTCGGAATGATCCATGACAAAGCCCCCTCTCACCCATCAGAATTTGGCAGGTAGCACAAATCCTGCCAGAATCTGACTTCTTTCTTTACAAAGCACTTCACCTCCAAGCTCCTGATTGAGTGTTACAAGGTGCCCTGACATGTTCTTGCTCCAACAGTTCATTAGCTATGTCTTTCTGCAATGATTGCTGTATTGCAGTATTTCTTCAGGGCTTCCTGGCTCTCCCCAGGAGATGAGGAGATGCAGGATCAGCAGTGGGGCGATGCATCAGGCAGCACAGTCGTGTCCACAGCAGAGCTTTGCTGCTGATTCCAGCAGACTGCAGTCCTGAGAGCACTGCACTTGAGTGCAAGGCGGCACTGAAACACAGGCTTGGCCATCTGGCCAACGTGATTGCAAATGGATGTGCAGGTACTGATCCATTCTGGCAGGACACAAAAGAGAAAAGCGGGAGGGCAACTGGAGGCCAGTCAAACCACCCGAGGAGCATTAATCCTCACTCACAGCGCGCTGTTAGTGAGCAGAGCACAGACCCCAGTGCTCATACGCACTGGAAACTGCACTCTGTGGGTGCAGGGAATTTCAGTGAGGATAGAGCTGGGCTTGCTGGGAATCCTGTGCCAACAGGCTCTGAGAGTAATAGCAAGTGTGGGAGATGGGAGGCATGCTGTTAATTTCTGTGGGTTTCCTGAGACCCGGTTCTTCCTCTTGGCTTTTTGCCCTCCTCCCTGGTACTGGGACATAGCAAGTCCTTTGGAGCAAGCTCTGTCCCTTCAAATGGGCGTGAACACAGTGGGTTGAAGATCTGGTTTGGATAACTTCATCTGCACACAAGTTCAAATATCCATAGTGAGGTCCTTCCTTGGATAATTGTCAACCTGTACTAACCCCCCTGCCCGTGTATCTGCGTCACAGTGGCAGAGAAATATTTGGCAGGAAAGGGTTAACTTGTTGGGGGGGCGGGGGCGGTTTGCAGGCAGAAGGGAGGAGCAGGGTAGTATTTCTGTATTAACATGCAGCTGGTTAATGCAGCTGAATAGCCCTGGCTCAGCTGTTACCTTTCTCAAAGCCAATGGCAAATGATGAAAAACCGTGGTAATATCTATTAAAAGTTTGTGGAAGGGGCCTGCTCAGTGGGAGCTTTTCCATCTCACATACAAGTGATGATTTAGAACAGAGAAAGATCCCCTCGAGGGGATTTTGTGAACCATGCAATGCTAATTAACTCCATTGTTGTATTTTGTTTTGAACATAAGAGTCCCTCTGGGATTGCAGCACTCTTTCCTCCTGCAATAGATTTCCATTTTGCACCACTGTATAAAATCTTCTCCACATCCCATCAGCAAAAGGGATTAACAATAGGGAGAAGCATATGTGCATAGTTTTATGGGGTTCTAGGGAGGAATGTCTCTCCCTTCACCTCCCAGATGCATTCTCAATGGGGGTCATTTTGTACATCCTTGCTTTCGCTGTTTCTTTAACCTTGAATTAAGAACAAGTGTACATCAGACACTGGCTAGCATCTTCCTTTGATCTTTAGCATATTCATACCACTTCCGAACATGCTGTGCTGGAGTTTGTTTTAGTGGTTGGGCTGTTAGGGCAGAAATGCAAAAGTGGAAAAAAAAAAGAAAACCAAAACCCAAACCCACTGAAAAAAAATCAACAAAAGCCATCAACACCACGAGTGGAAGCACTGATGAATGAGTGATTTGCTCATATACAGTACACTCTGAAAGGAAAGCAAGAGAATAAAAGCTCTCATCTGTTTGAAGCCCTTACTGGCTTGTGCCAACAATGTTCAGAAGAAATTTGACTCCCTCTGTGCTGGATCAGCTCTTCATTTTCTGGACTTCTGGTGTCCCACTTCAGTTTGTCCCAGTTTGCCCAGACCCTCTTCTCTCTGCTCACTCCTTTTGTATTGAGCAAAGTGGATCCTGACTGGCCCTGGTGCTCTGGCTATTACAATTTAGCAACAACTTCAGTGAAGTCAGAACAAGGACAATAGCGAGATCTTTCAGGTGAAATCAAATGGCTTCTTAATTTTTCAGCTTCAGGCTCTGGCCTCCCTCCACTCTGAGAAAGCCCAGATCTTCACAGGGTGGCTTGGATAGTCTCTTCTCTCCACTGCCTTAAGTTTCAGCTCTGTACAGGCCAAAATTTACAGAGTGTTGATTCCTGCTTTAGGCGATTCTGTTGTTTAATGGTAAGAAATACTTAGCAAGCTGTCCCAAGGGAGAGGTTATTCGTGTACTGGAGTCTCACTCGTGATTCTGGATGGTACTGGAACTGCACTGGGAGCTACCTGCCACCATCTGTAATGGAAATTTTGCATGAACTTGACCAAGACAAACAGGAATTTGAAAATAAGAGACTTTTTTGTGCACCTTTTAACACTGTAAATTTTTAAGTCTTGATTCTTAATTCATCCTGGAATATATTTAATTGTAATCAGGGCAATTTTTGAGACCTCTGAATGAACAACTGGACAGATATTTAACAGCATCTTCAGGAGTGTAAATAGCACAAGTCACAGAGGAGCCCAAGCACTACGGCCTTTGCACTCAAGACCCTGAGGGCATGACTGCTGCCTCCAGACCCAGGTGGAGCTGCTGTCAGTCGGAGATGCTGCAGCTCAGCAGAGACCCTGCTCTCCCATCATGTCTTCAGTCAGCTAAGCACAATCCTGTGTATATTAAACAGCTTTATCAGGGATCCTGTGGGGATGCTCATTGAGGCAACAGCCTCTGTGGCATTGGTACTAGACTGATGAAGTAAAATTTTTCATGTAAAACTTTGAGTTCCTCCCGCAACATCCCTCACTTTACTGCCAACTCCTTTTTTGCTTTCCAAAAGGAGGGGAATCAATTAAAAATATTTATACTGCCTCTACCCCAAACCTTCCAGCAGCACCATAGCTGGATGGGTTTTCTCTTGGAATAGTGCATTCAGTGATCCCTGTAGAAGGTGCTCCTGAGACCCTTCTTGTTCAAATGTTATGATATTGTCTTATGCTGTAGGCTCTTGAGGGCCATTGCTACATCAGTTGTAGCTGTCTGTCGCTGTAGTGGTCTGCAGAGCATGCTAGTGTGTGTAAAGCAACGTGCTGAAAGGACATTGAGAGTCATTCTTTCTAAAATGCTGCCTAATCTTTTCTGCTTGAGTGTTACGGGTCCATCTAAATACATGTTTTTCTTGTTTTCTTTGCAGTTCCTTTATAGATATTGACAGAATCAAAAAAGCAAAATTCAAGGGGAGGGTCTTGCCATTCTAAAATCCTTAGCTTACTTCAAACACACATAGCATTGTAGTGACCTCAATATCTTCTCACTCACATCTGTATAAAAGGTTTACCCCACTCAACACCCAGAGAAGGAATGGCAATCCCATTTTTGAGAAGCATTTCCAGTGCAGTGTTCTCATCAGGATCAAATTTGTCAAATCCTGCTGCTTTTTTTTTTACCCCTTAATTTATTTAGCTACAAGGGAAGATTTCTGTGAACAGAAAACAATCCCACAAGTCATTTTTTTCTAGTCCTCTCTGTAAGCTGGACTTCCTTTAGCACCTGCTGACCGCTGGCTTGTTAATGAGCAGGAGGGGAGAGCAGTGAAGGCTCTGCCAGCACGGCCCTCATCACGCCAGCCTGACAAGTGTGCAATGGGACACCAAATGCCATGGGAGGAATTGAGCCCCTTGTTGCCTTCTGAGACCACAGAGAGCCACAGTGCGGTGAAGGTTTTCTGCCGATAGTGAGAGCATATTTTGGTGGGAGCTGCTCCTGCTCCTGGCACCATGGAGGCATTGCACCCCTCGCCCTTTCTCTCCCAGGCTCAGTACAGGAAACAGTTGAACTCCCAGAAGTTTCATTGCCACTTGGAGTTTTGCAGCACAGCTCTGGACGAGTAATCTCATCAGCACAGGGAGGTCCCCATCAGCTTCTCTGGGGCTCTGCAAGAGGCTGCATATCCCCAGTGTTCAACCCACAGCTGGGCCTGCCCACCTCTGGTTTCCTTCTTTCAGCAGCAACATGGAAATATTTTTGCAGCTTCTGTGGTATGGATGCATAATGGCAATGTCCATTTGTCCTCTGTAACCTATGATTTTCCATACCCTGCTAGAACGAGTGAGAAGCAACTCTACTACTACTTGAGCAGCTTTTGCATACTGTGAGGAAGAAGCTGTGTACACAGAAGGCGGCACAAGGAAGTTGGGAGCTTATTTCATAGCCCCTGAGCTTTCTTTCAGGTGGTTTCTGAGCTTTGCATTTCCATGTGAACATTTTTCCCTGTCAGACAGAAATGAGTGGAAAGGTAGCTAACCCTGCACATCACACCGAGCACAGGGCACTTGCAAATATTATTTTAACGTGTCCCTGCTCTTCCCTATCTTGCCCTAAAGTTTGCAGTAGATAATTTTTAAAGCCTAAATAACATAGGCTTGTGGTTGAACATGCTTTTTCTGAGCTTAACTCCACCCTGTCCCTAAGTAATTTCTTCGTCTCAGTTCCCCTTGTTAAAACCTCAGGAGAACAGGGCAGAGGTTCAGCCTCTCACAGCCAAGACACAAAGCCCAGCGGTCACCCCCGTGTGCCTGGGGGCTCTGGGGGCTCCTGTATCACACCTCAATACATCCCTCTGCCTTCCTCTGTCCCTTTCCACTCCACTGTCATGAGTCAAACCCAGATTTTGTTTTTTCAGGAGAATAGGGGTGTCCTGCCTGGTGCTGGCAGCCCCACAGAACTCCTCCGGGTCAGGTCCCTGAAGGGCCCAAAGTCTCCCACTCAGCTGCCAGCCAAGTGACAGGAGGCAGAGGCGGGTGTCACGCCAGGATGCATTTCAAAGCAAAAGAACCCTTGTTTTAAGTCTGTGCAACAACCTTTCTCCCAGAAGACTGGTGATAAAGCTTTTAAAATTAATTTGCATAATTGGATCTTTAATTCTCTTTAAATGGAAACCAAAATGGCACTGTTCTCAACAAAAAAGACTTTCACAAAAGCCAAAGGATTGGTTGCAAGGTGGAGATGTGTTACTGAGCTGAAACTAAGCCCAGATAAAAGATTATTAGGCAGACTGAACAAAATTCTGCTTACAGACAGAGGGGAAAGTCTGAGGTAACAGCATGGACTTCAGTAAAATTACTTCACATTCATGTCAGCACAACTGAGCCTTGGTCTGCATTAACTACTTTAAGTTTTCAGCTCTGTGGTTAATTAGCAACCCTTTTCATTTATGTGGGTTTTTTAATTCAAAAATTTATTAGATTAATAAACACTGCAGATATTTTTGTAACAGCGGGGCAAAAGTTCTATTTGTGCAAAAGACCAAGACACCATTTGAGTCAATCTGCCTGCAATCATTTAATTCAGGGGAAATTTTGGCCTACGGAGATACCATTAGGAGAGCTGTGCATAGAAAATCAGAAAGAGTTCAGCTAGTAAAAAGCCATTTTCATGGGCTCGTAAATGAAAAGCAACCTTTCTAATGAAGAGCAATGTATTTTATCTCTCATCCCTCCCTGAATTACATGTGAAGCTTTATATGGTGCTTTTACCTTAAAATAATAATAATTTTTTTAAAAGCAATTTTAGTACATATAATCCACCACACTTGTTTCTGAAGAGCTGTTTTTATTGTTAAAAATATCTAAATGGCAGGGTACAAACATGTTCTACAAGAGAGCTTGGTTTTCTCCCCCTGCTTGCAATAATTCATTCCTTAATCAAATACAAAGAAACTCCATTGGTGTCCTCTTTTCACCAGGGCTGTTAGCTACCCAAAGCCTGAGCACCAGCTAAAGTCACATGGCCATAACCTCCTTAGCCTTTGCTTGAAAACAATAGTGAAATAGAAACAGAGGAGCTGGGGCAAGCTGGCAGAATACAAATGGAAGATCCCTGTGACTTGTCAGTCCTCCTGGGTGCTCCATCACTGCTTGTGCCATGGAAACGCAGTCCAGGCAGCAGGAGCACATGGAAGCCCACAGCTAAATTCTGCTTATGGGTAGCCTGGTGTAAATCCAGAAAAACACCAGCAGAGCCACTGGACTTAACTGGGATTTTCATCTGGGCAACCACAATGCCTGAAGAAGTACGACATAGCTGGACTGCTGCAGACACTGCCAGGAATAAAGCTGAGCTGTCAAGGTTAGTTGCAAGTACTGCTACTTTGATCAATTTTAAATAGTTTACAGCTTTCACAGATATCAGTATTGCCCTTTTTGGGGGGCGGGGAGAGATGCTGTAAAAAAAAAAAATTAAGAATAAAAATTGTGCTGCTATAAATTAGAAAATCCTCATGAAATGCAGTGAGAGCAACACATACCACACTGTGGCACCAGGGATGTGATCTGTTTTAAGAAACACATGGCTTTATGTTTAATGAAGGGAGCCTGTTGAAGGATTGCAGACCAGGAGGGCACACTAGATTTGTTGTTTTATTAGGTTCTGGGTTATGTACTTCTCCTTTTGCTGCGTATCTGACAACATATGCCATTCCACTCAAAACTGAATGGGCTGGGGGATGGAGGGCAGAAAAAAATCATTTATGAAGGACTGGAGCATTTTATTTTCTACCTTTTGAGAAAAGTGTTAAGGACAAAAAAATTGTGTCATTTTGTCTAAACTAGAAACAGAAACAGACGGAAAGAAAAATGGAATTTTAGCAGATGGAGAAGAACAATCATTCTCCACAAGCACAGGGAAGAAATTGTTAGAAATACTTAAGTACACTCACCAACATCCAGTCCATTGAAATCATGCCCTTTAGATGCAGCAAAAAATCCTCCAGTATATCAGGGCCAGATCTTGAAAATACTCTCTGTACGATGAATTGGAGGCACTTTCCATCACACATAGGATAATTTGCACTTTATGTGTTCAGAAAATGCATGGCTATGATCAGACTGTGCTTACAATTACGTGCTCCATGGTCCATCTCTGGAACTGCCTGAAACTAGCGAGTAAAGGGCACTGCTGGGGCTGGCATTTGCTGCCCCTCCTCATCCAGCACCATGGTAAGACACTGCCGGAAGAGTCAGTCCTGAACTCCTCTCTAACGTTGGCTGCCTTCAGTGAGGTGTCCTCACCACATTATTTGGATTTTGTGATCTGGCAACCAGTGCTGCTCCATTTCAAGTTTTCCCGGGTTCATTTCTCAGAAAACTTGTCTTCCCAGACATGCCCCAGAAACCTCTTGACATCAGGTTAGCAAGTTTGCCTATGGTTGTACAGGAGTAAGATTTGAGGCAAAAAGTGATGAGCTGGAGTCCAGGGATCAGACACAGGAAAGGCTGGACCATCCCTTCCAGCAACAGCTCACATAGGTGTAACACGAGGCCATATGTCTAAAATGTGATTTAAAACATCCCTCAAGACATCCAGGCCCTCTGCCTGTACGCTATGGAGCTGCCAGAATTATCCCACAGAAAATATGAACAAAAGTGGGCTCCAAAATCCTTTCCCAATCCCAAACTTTAGCACTGGAGGTCAGCTGAAGGAAGGTTCACTTCTGCTTGTTTGAGTTTCATAGTCCCAGGCCAGCTCGTGCAAGACATGGAAACTATCCTTCAGCCTTTAACATGACAGCCTTCCACTTAAGACAATGATTTGAGATACACAGGGAAATGGGCTCATCTCTCTTCAAACTCAGAAAGGAGTTAGACCCATGCCTCCTCGAAATTTAAGGAACAGGTGGGAGTGAGGACAGGGTATCCTTCTCTTGATAGTCTAGCACTGTGTGGCAATGAACATGGACTCACAGAGTCACAGCTAAGCAGAAAGGAGCAGCAATCCCCATCTCCTCTCCTAGGACACTGATTAGGGCAATGAGTGTGAATACAAATTGCTCTTCAGCTCTTCTCCACAGCCCATATCCACACCTGAGCCTGTTCACCTCTTTGGAGTATCATGGGTTTCTTCATGCACTTGATGCTTTGGTGCTAGCAAAGCACGTAATACTGGCAGGATTTTGCCTAGCAATGGATTTGGTTGGAGTACTGTAAGCTTGTTGCACAGTTATGGTACTGTGGTTCCATGACATCACCACCTCAGCTGGCAACTCTGCACACTGCCTGCTCTCTCCTTGAGCCCCTTGGAGAACACCTTTTAAACTGTTTGGTATGAGTGTTCTACACAGGCTCCAGGATATTAACAGTTGGATTTTCTCACTCCCCCACAGTGCAAATATCCTTTTATTAGCTGCTAGAGCTACTGGATATGCTGATGACAATGTCATAACAAAGCTCCAGCACTAGTTTGACTAACAGACCCCATATTTACAACCTTCAGTCTTGGCTATATAAATAGACTAAGGTTGTGGAAATCGAAGATTTCCCCCTTGCTATTGCTGCCAAGGAATAATC
>VWZT01012501.1:318670-476880 GCA_013397055.1 Pachycephala philippinensis
ATGTCTGACCACCCTTTCAATGAAGACATTTTTCCTCATATATATATATATATATAAAACCCTGCTGTATCACATTAGGGAGTTTAGCAACTGGTCCTTGCACCTACCTAGCCTACCATAAAAGCAGCAATCCATTCAAATCTCTTGATTAATTTGCATTAAAAGGAGACTTTTTATTTCATAGAAGTTCATTAATAGGGGGAGTGAAAAATAAAGAGAATTTAAGGAAAAAAAGAGAACAAGCCAAATGGTGAATCATGGTGGAAAGTTACCAGCCTTGGGTGGTGGACATGAAATGCAAGTCCACATTTAGAACATCGCCTAAGCTGCAGCACATGTGTTCAGCTGTCAGCTCTAGGGGAGTTTAAAATCAAAAGGCACTTTAAGCTTTTTGGGTTTAACTGCTATTTAAATTGGTTTAAACTGTTATTTAGATATTTGAGTTCCACAGATCCCTAGAAGTCCCTAAGTACTCACTACATCAGTTTGCTCAGTGTCTTCCTTACACCCAAACCCCTTCCTGTGCTTCAGTCATTCCTCTGCCTGCTTGGGGGAGCCTTTGCAAGATCATCCTGAGCCCAAATAATTTTGTTAAATAACTGGATATGACTCCTCTCCTTAGAAACTAAATGCAAACTCGATCCAAAGAGGATAGGAGTTCTTCCATGTGTCTTTGATTCATGCAGTGAAATCCTAAGTAGAAGGCAGGCCTCTCTGTTTCACATTTTTTGTTGGCAAAGTAGAAAATTCTCCATTCAGCACGCAGATTTGCTGCAGTTTGCTCAGACACCAAGTCTCCATCTGCTCTACCAGGGTTGTAAACCTCTTGGCTTGGGTCTGGGCTCTGCTAGTCCTTTACTTCTCTTGCCTTCTTCCCTTATCTGAGGGTAAGAAAATAACCATAGAATCATTTAGGTTGGAAAAGACCTCTAAGACCGAGTCCAACTGTAAACCCATCGCTGTCAAGTCCACCACTAAACCATGTCTGCAAAATTCACATTAAGTATTCAGTTCCTGTCTGCAAAAGGAGTTTCAATTAAAAGAAACAAAATTGCTGAACGAAAGTGAGGATAATAGCATTTTATTGCTGCACAGCAGGGCTGTGAAGGTAATTAAAGATTCTGAGGTTGGAGTAAAGGGAGATGTATATGTTCCCTAGATAGATGCATTCATTTTCATTTAAAAATGTAAACCCAAAAGATGACTGTGACTGTACATGTTTCCCTCCTCCACCCCGGACAATTGAATCCATTTACCTGGAGTTTGATCAAGTTACAGCACAAAAAATCCTATTTAAAAACAAGGCCCTCCTCTTCCCCTTTTTACTCACATCTTAATGCTTTACAAAGCAAAACTCCAGACACTTTGTGAGTCACATATCACTACCAAATAAGTTGCAGTCATTGAACGGTGCCTCATAAAGGAGGCAGGAAACAGGAAAAGCTCAAAATAAAGCTGTTTGTAAATTAAAGAACTGAGGGGAAGAATGGATAGGAAATGAGTCCCTTATTTCTTCTTCAAAATTATTCTGATTAATGAGGAGAAAGATCAATAGCCTATCTGCAGATGCCATGGGGAAGACAGGGTGAAGAGTGAATCCAGATCCAAGTATCCCCGTGGTGCCAACACATCACATTCTGCACAAGCTCGATATAATGAGCTGCAGGATGACATCTCATGCGACTGCACTACTTTACCTGTCTGTCCATTCAGTTCCTCATTATAGCTCGATGTGCTCAGTTATAGGGTACCAAAAGGAGAAATGTATGGCATAGATTTGTGAGTAGTCAGAGAAAGGATTGCTTTCATTCCTGTGGCACTGCTTTCCTCCTGCTGTAACAAGAGCCCCAGATACTCCAGGCTTCCCCCTGCACTGCTGCTGCATGCGGCTCGGAAGTCATGTGTACGAATTTTTCCACAACACGTGGCAACATCCAGGCCCACAACATACTGAAAACAGCAAAACATCCCCACTGACGTTTTTGGATTTTGTTTTTGAATCAGCCCCTAAATGAAGCACCTCAGATATTGCTGCTTCCTTTATTAATGTTTGGTTTGGGGACTTCATAATTGTGTTTAGCAGCTTTTGTGGGCCAACAGATTCCAAGGCAAAATGACCTGGCAGGTTGCTGAGGCCATTTCCACTGTTTTTGGAGCTCTGTGTAAGGAGAGAATGACTGTTTTTTGGATGGAGACCCTGGGTGAAACAAGGCAAGGCATCATGCTCCCATCCACTTTGGCTTGCCCCAGAGACAGGGAGAAAGTACCCAGCACTATTTCATTAAGGTTTTGGCATGTCCCTTAATGGCGTTTGTGGTAGTTACAGGCACAAAGGAAGCATTTATCTCCGGTTGTTTTTCCCATCTGCAGCCATTCATTTGCAGATTTGCCCAGAGATCAATTCACACTGGCAAGAGAGATAAGAGGGACCCCTGACGCTGGACTTCAGAGATTACAGCAGCCAGGCTGCTCCAAGGGCAGTTGCAGAGCTGCAGAAGGGTGCTGTATTTTTGAGCATCCCCTAATATTAGCATCCCCTGACACATGCACCCCACGAACATTATCACAGCCGGCCTGCTTGCTCCAGGCTCTGCAGAGAGCTGATGGACACCAGCACTCAGATGCAGTTAGGGAGGGGATCCTCTTTTGTACAGAAACTGGGTACAGACAAAGCAACACACAGAGAAAGGCTAGTGACAAAAATTATTACCGATACACGTTTGTAAGAGAAAAGTCGGTTTCCATTGCCAGCTCTCCAGAGGACACGGTCTCCTTTTTGGCATAACCCTGAGCCAAACGGGGAGGCAGGCAATCAAAGGGATTTTAGCAGAAACCTCTTAGCAAGGGGCGCTGCTCCCGCAGCCACAGGAGAGACTAGCAGTCAATGGGACACAGTTCTCAAAGAGCTGCCTCCTTGACTATAAATACTTCCAACATTTAAAAATGCTTAATGTGAGTGTTTGTGAAGTCAAGGAAAACAGCTATACAATGCTCATATTTAGATTTACTGAAGAAAATATTTTCATTTGGTACTTAACTGTATCCTTACACTTGGGTTTAAGCCACCCCTAAAATTGGCTCAGGCTGCCACAAAACAACAGCTTAAACCAATTTAATTGCTGTCTGCTGCAATCCCACCCCACTTCCCACCCCTGGTTGCACATTCCCCATCTCCTTTCTTACGCCAACTCTCGTGCTTCTCTAACCCTGGTCTGAGCCGTTTGGGCACGCAAGCCAGACACACACCCTCAACACCCTAAAACCCACCCTTTTCCTACCGATTTAGCATGTTGGAGTGGCTCGACACCAGGTCAGATGCACACTAGAGCCAGTGAAAAGAAAGGCGTGGAATTACTCAGTTGAATCAGGGTGGGACCACGAGGTTCAGAAATATGACATCTCATCCCTGTAGTGCTGCTCTCTCCACCTCTGCCCAGGCCGTGTAATCCCATCCCGTGCTAAATTATCCAAAGTTTAACCTGACCCTCCTCCCNGTTTCTGCGAGGTCAGTAAATTCACTCAGCTCAGCAAGAGTCCTTACCAGCATGGAAATGCATGACTGGAGGTGAGAAGGGCTTCTCCCTTTCAACACCAGGGAGCCATTAGATGATCTAAGCGGCGCTGTCAAGCCATATCCTCAGGCTTCTGCATGCATTTGAATCCCTGTTACCCTAAAATCCGGGCTACAGAATTAGAGACAAAGCTTTAAGCTGAAGAGAATCGAGGAGGGGAGCAATAACCATGCTTCCCAGAGAAGGCTCCCGCAACTTTGGCTCTTCCTCCTTGTAGCAGCTGTTCTACCTGGTCCTTCTAATAACCCTGTTTTAAGATAAGGATACCAAGGACTAAGTCAGATCTTTCTGGAGGAGATGTAAGTTAATTTACAGGAAATTCAAAGACACTGAAGTAGCCGGAACCTAATAAAAATAAATTGAAAGGGAAAAAAAGAAAAAAAATGAGAACGAAAAAAGAAAGAAAAAAAGAAAAAAAAAGAGGAAAAAAAAAGAAAAAAGAAAAGAAAAAAGAAAAAAAGAAAAAGAGAAAAAAAAAGAAAGAAAGAAAAAAAAAAAGGCAAGCAAAAGCAAAGCCCTACAGCAAGAAGACAGCTGAGATTTCTGACAGGATACCCTTCACCCAGTCTGGATTTACCAGTGTTTTGTGACATAGAGGGAGTCTTAAATATGAAGATAAGTGCTCATCTGTAAAGAAGTTTTCTCATACATTATTCAGCACTGTCTCTTCCACACTTCATATGTATCTGTCTGTACCTATAAATAGAAATGATGTCTCATGTACATTATCATATATTACAACCTCTGATGATGTGGTAAAGGAAAGGAAATAAGCAAAGGAAGTAGTGTGCTTCACCAGAGCATGCAAACTCCACAGGGCCCTGGTTAGCCAGCATTGGGCAAACCAGTGCAGGAAACAGTACAAAAAGATGTGGAAAAGCAAAATGATGAGAGAAAAGACAGTAAACCAAGGGGTTTGCTGCATAACAAACAAAAGAACAAATAATCTTGTGAAGAGGCTAAAAGACCAAAAAGAATCTTTGTGTGCTTAAAACTGGAGTATTGCACAAAGTGGCACGGCATAAGTAGGGAGAACAGGCCAGAGCAGGTCTCCTGGGCAGCACTGGGAGGAAGAAGACAGGATCTGCAATGTTGAGGCCAAACCCAGAGTCAAACCCCAACTCTCAGCCTGAAAGAGATAGGGGCTAGAACTGCTAATTGCTTTCCTTTTTCACAATGTGTCACCTCTGCATTGCTGGAAGGTTTTTTTCTTCAAAAAGGAAGAAAAATCTTCATTCTCATGCATTTTATGAACTGATGAAATATCTTCACAACTTGTTCTCATCAGTGTTTACTTGTTTAGTATTTCAGCTTGACCACTGTGCCTACGGGGCTAATGAGCTGTGACTGGCAATACAATTAAAGATAGATTTGATGGCATCCTGGCAGACAAAAGTGTTTTAATTAAACTGAAAGAAAATTGTTGTTTATGGGCCAGGAGCCCATACTGAATAGACAAAAGTATGCCTTTTGATAGGAAAAATCAGTGCCACATCTAAGGGATGGGGAAACTGAGGTTTAATTCTTGGCTCCAGCAGACTTCCAGCAGAGCCCATTGCTTTGGGCCAAGGGCATGTTTTGACTTGTCTTTTGGAAAATGTGGAGAGTTCAGCCTCAGCCTCCCTGGAACTTTCTGGCTGTTTTCACGAGGGAGGGCTGAGCAGAGCCCAAAGGAAGTTCCACGCTGGTTAGCATCAGCGCCACTTCCTAGTTTTCCCCACAACTTCACTTAACTGTAAAACTCAGAGCTCAGTTGTTTAAAGGTCAAGCTAAATCTGAACCAGCCAGGGTTACACTGAAAACCACAAGATTTATAAAAAGCAGTTCCCTCTCTCACCCTGTTAAGGCTCAAAAAAATAGCAAAACTAGATTTGCCTAAGAGTAAAGTTAAAATCTCCGAGTTTGTTCTTTTAATCAACTTGAATTACTTCTCACCAGCTTTGAAAATAGTATAATTTTAGCATTGCTTGATTCATTGTGGAAGGAGATGGAAGGAGATTTTGAAGAGAGAAAGAATGGTAATGAATCAGTTTCTCCAAAGCAGAATTATCACATATAGGCATTTCAAGGCCAGGTAGGCAGCTTCCCCTATTGAAGTTGTGCAACACGTTGCACTTAAATACTATATTATCACTTGCTTCACTTTGTCAGCTTTTACTGCTTGGTCTGAAAGCTCTCACTGGATGCCACAAGTTAATCAAGAAGATACTTCTTTCTGGTTTTGTCCAAGGGGTTCCTTTTTTTTAGCTTTGTGAGAAAAAAAAAAAGAAAAGAAAAAAAACAAGGAAAAAAAGAGGAAAAAACCGTTTAATATTAACAATGTGTATACCTCCACAGGTGTAATGGTATACTTTATATCTGGAGTCTGACAAAACAATGATGTGTGAAGTCTATGAAAGACATGAGAAAACTAAAGTTACAAGACTGACAGTGTAGCCCATCTGAGTTCACCATGAGTGAGTGAGGAGTGTAGAGGCAGAGGATCATTTACACAAGAACAGAAGTTGATTCAAGGCCACCATTACCTCCCAGTGATCATGTCTCTTTCAATTCAGATTTAAAAGCTATGGTGCTTTGCAGGTCTCTCATACTTTCTGTGGGTGTCCTTTAAGCTGCAGGTAAATCCCTCCCATTTACAGCAAGCTTTCACTTGAAACAGAAAATACATCCTACGGTTTTATCAACTGTCATCTAACAACTGAGGCACCTCCTGTGGCTTCAGTTGCTGAAAGAAAACAGCATTTTATTTTGCAAAAAGGCTCATACGTAGAAATACTCATAATCCTTTCTCTTTTTTTCCCCTCATGTGACATGAGAGGCCAGAAGCATTGGTACCTCCAGTCCACAACCTCAGGTGACACTGTTGCCTAAATACACATTGAGAATACATGGTTTTAGCTGGAGTCAACTCAGGAAGAACACGAACACATTTAAGCTCAGAGAACCAGTCTAAAAAAACCGAAAAGGAAACTAAAAAAAAAAAAAAATTGCAGCCAAATTTCAATAAATAGAAATGGAATCATGCCATTAGGCAGCTCTCTTTAACCTCAAGTAAAAGTCCTATTTACCCTGGCTCAGCAATCAACTTTTTTGGTAGTCTCCTATGCATGACCTGGTCAGCACGGGAAGTCTTCACCCCTTACCCACTCTCCATCCAGCTTCCACCTCCAGGGCCACCTGTTGTGGCCATCAGACCCAGAGGACAGGCCACAGAAAATCTCTGGAGCTCACTCCTCCACTTCCAGATCTCTTCCTCCTGGTAAAGCACAGCTTCTTAGAGCACCAGAGCCAGCCTGAACACAACACGTAGTAAATCAACACCTCTCTTTGCTTATGTTACTAATGACACCCCAGATTACTAGCACTTAATCGAATTTACTTTTCAGTGTGTTTTTTACATTTTGTTTTTCTATCAGCTGAGACAATAAAAATCAGTTCCTGTAGGGCGATTTAATTTAGGTTTACACGGTGTTTTATATTCAGATTTTCAGTGTTGCAACATTTGTGTGGCAAATCCGTGCAGGACTGTTTTTTAAGTACTTCTGTGAAATTAAAGCAAACCCGTACTGAGGGTAGGCACTTTAACAAGCAAAATACTTAAAAAACAAGTAAATATGAAGGAAAAACAATAAAATGGAGAAAAGCTGTTTGGGCAACTGAAGCAGATTTGTTAGAGATCTCATACATATGCAAGAAATACAGTTACATGTATAAATATTTGGAGGACTGGTGACACAGATAAATAGTTAATAACTTTTTTTCCTGATGAGTTTTATATTCAGTTTGATACAAAATACGGTTGAAATCTTCCCCCCTGGGCAAAGTTACCTATCATATAAAAGGTCTTGTTTGTGAAAAACACCTTCACATGCTGAGCTTTGTGGATCAAGGATGGCTGTGCAGATCTACAGGCTGTCTGTAACTCACAGTGCATGAATTTAACCATGGAGCAGGCTGGTTGAGACTGTGCATGGGTCTTGTGGTCTGTCCCTCCTGCTCAGGAAGGGTGGAGCTGTGTGGTAGCTGCTGTAGGGAAAAGGGAAGTAATTTCAACCACTACTTAGCACCTACCATTTCCCTGGAGAAACTACTGACTCTAATATATTTTACTTTTCCCAAATGATTTAATAAAGACCCAGAGATATTTTTTTTTCTCCTTGCTGATGGGCTTTGCTGCTTTCTCGGAGCAGGAATGTTTATTTGGAGGAACAGGTCTTTAAAAGTCAAGTATTTGGCGTTAGGATGTTCAGCCTGAGGAGTGATTTTACTTTAGCAGATTTAAATATTTCTAATAACTTTAATCATTCTTATTCAACTGTGTAATAACATGTATGAATGAGGCAAGTAACATTTCAATATGTTTCTTTCTCACTGGACAAGGCAAGGCTATAAATTTCAGGGCTATGTACTAGGTGTCTAGTGGAAGTGGCTTGTTCCCATTTTACCATGGTGTAGTGCAACACTAGACAGGGAAAAGCTGCTCTGTACTTTGGGATAATCATCTACGACTGGAAGGTGACATTTTGATCCTTAGTTCACTTATTCAGACAAGTTTACTTCTGCTAGACCTACAGAAACTTTCCACTGACATTTCCCCATTTTTGAATTCCTAAGTGCCTCACCATTAGTTCCCGTTAGCGTTATTTTTTTGATTTCACCCTCTGCACTGATGGAACCACCCTTGTGGGCAGCACTGAAGGTGGTTGTGCTTTCGCCCAACACCACATTGTTGGGAACACTTGGAGGTTTAACCAAACCCTTTTTGGTCTTGGAGGTGCCAGCGTGTGTCCAGAGCAGGGTTATGTGTGTTAAAGATGCAACAATACCCACACATATCTGCTCCCGGGGGTTCAGCAGGGGAGAGGCAGAGACAGAGGAAAGGAAAGGATGTATACATTGCTGGAGGAAATTTGTAGTGCATGAGTGCAGTGTTTATTTCTGTAATTACTTTTTGTTTCTTCTTGGCATCTGACTGCATCTCTTGTCCTTCTGCCTCCAGCATTTCAGTGCCACCTCTGAAAATTAGACAGAGTGGTAACACCTTACAGCTCCAACCAGCACATTAGCAGGGCTCGAGTGACTACTGGTATTTTTTGTTTGCAGACTTCACTCAATCTTTTATTCAAATTGAAAGGAAGAAATTACAAATAGGATTATGTTTTTAAGACAAGTAAGTCCACACATACTACACTACAAAAGAAACAGTCTTCTTCTTCCACTAGAAAATTATTGATCAAAGTTATTCAAATCTGCATTTATTTTAAGTAGATAAAATGGCAAATGTACATGGTAATGAAATATAGTATTTCATGATGTATATTATGAAATAGAAGAGAATGAGATTATTTCTTTAAGCCTATCAATTATTAAATTAAATATCAATTATCATTAAAATGTATGTATATAAATAATTCTAAGAGACTTTCTGATTAGATTACCTTGATATGACAGAACACATTGTGATTATTCTTTGATGCTTTGCAATAAGGATTTAAATTCTAAGTAGATTTCAGGAAGATTTTCTTTTGAAACATGAGCAAGACGTAATGAGTGGACAATACTTAATGAAGCAGAACAGGAAACAGAAGCGACTTTTTAATTTACTCAATTAGTTTCCTGTGTAAAAGATGGTGAACTTACCACCATACAGATTTTTTTGGGGGAAGTTTCATTCAGTTTATTAGATATTCAACATTCAGGGCATTTAATACAAACCGTTTTTCTACTACTTGCAATACTGGAAGACCAAAGGAGAGTGCTGTTGTGAACTTTGAGATCAGGAGATCTGCAGAGAGAGGATTTGTATCTTAGTATAAGTGCTGAGCACCAAGAGGAATGCATGCTCTTCCACATAAAGGAGAATAAAGCAGGTTTTCATCTCTCGTTTTGCAAAGATGGCAGCAATCTCTAGTGCTGGGGTGGACTTTTCCCTTCTTCAGTGAGATGTTGGAGCACCACACTGAGAGAGCACTGGGCTGTGAGGAGCAGAGGTGACTGGTGTTCACTGGGCTAAACAAGGGATTTGGGTGCCTGAAGCCTGAGTGAAGAAGCACATTTAGGAAATGGGGAGCAGCAGAGAGGAGCAGGGATGAAGGCTGCAGGTGGTCTACAGGACAAAGGAAGCAGGATTTTTGCAGATCCTTGGCATTGAGCAGTGATTACTAGAGAAATGTTCATATAATTGAGAGGTGTCTGAGAAATGTAAACGGGAGAGTTTGAAGGTGGGCAAGCACAGGGTTCAGCTGTGCTATCAGCAAGGTGTTTCCAAAGCTGATGAGCAAAGCACTTCCTTCGCCCCATTTATGACAAGTGAAGAAAGGAGCAGGGCTGCATTGAAATATGTGTGGTAGGAGCCCCATTCATGTGAAGAGGCTCCATTCAGGGCCTTACAAAGGGTATGAGTCAACTGCAAAGAAAGGAGGCATTTCACAGAAACTGAAGTGTGACCCTTTGTTTTGCCTGACCCCAAGGTCCTCAGTGACACAAAAGGGGACCCCAGCACTGATTCTGCAGCAACAAATGCCTGTTGTGAGTGAGTGTATTTGAGGAGCAGTGACAAAAAGGAATGACCCGAGGTTCTTGTTTCCAGCCCTTGTTTCCCAAGGGACTGTCAAGGAGGGAGTCCTGAGTGCAGCCTGACTGAGCTGAAGAGATGAGGGTGCTGGAAAGCTCTTCCTAGTGGATGCATTTCCCTTGAAAACCTCTCCTGAAATGCATGATCTGATCATCCACATGTACAGTCAGGACACCTGGATAATGAAGTTTTTGGATTTCGCTCTGCAAAGTCTATAGAAGTAAATACCTCTTTTATTCAGCTGTTACGTGAAGTGGGATTTTTCTAATTTAGGACTGGCAAGGGATTAGAGTGTTTTAGTAACCCCGTCTTTGTTTTAACCTTCCATTAGTCCATGACTACTTTCTTTCACAATCAAAGTGGACTTGAAAGGGATGTTTTGCTTTGCTCTTTTCATTATTCCAGAGAGCTGTAAGTCCCTATTAAAGTTCATGATGGCATTAGGGTGCAGAATGATGGATTTAAAGGTATCATAAAACTCTTCCTGGTAAGTAGCAGTCCCCAAATATATTCCAGTTGTGACCTGAGAGAGGCTGCTGGAGGCATCCCAAGCAGCCATGCATTGGCGCTCTGCAGATCCTTTGAGCTGAGGAAATTCATTTGCATATGGATGCCATGCTAAGGAGGCCAGCCCGGATTTCATTACTGCTAATGATGTGTGTGGGAGAAGTGATTTAGTTTATAGCCAGTGCCAGGCATGGCACAATGAGGAAGTACTTACTCATACAAAGCTCTTTCTTGCTTCTAGGACCTAAAAATCAGGGGATTTCAAGCAGCTCCAGTGTTACAGACCTGGTGTCTTCATGACCATGAACAGAGCTGTGACTGAAGCAAGGAAAAGAGAGAGAAGGAAGCATCAAGATGTAATATTGATGTCATGGAGGAAAGGACAGGAGGAGAAATGAAAGGGAATGAAAAGCAGAAGACCAACGGAAGATGGAAAAAACCAGCAGGGAGAACTGGTTGTGCAGGAATTGTGGCTGCCAAGGCTGGACATTTGGACTTGGGAGGTAACAGAAATTTCAGTGGGTCTTTGCTATAGTTTTCACAACTCAAAATGCAGGCAAGCACTTTGGGCCAGGGTAAGATGTCCATCTTCAGAGACAAGTTTCTCAGAACTGGGAAGGAGAAAAGGGAGCCCAGGATAACACTGGAGTTGGAGTATCTGGGAGTTGCTCCACTGTCTGAAGGCATCTTTCTACTCCACTGGAGTCACCTCTGCTTTCCAGTTGTAATAGATATTGCCTCAAGCAAGGGGAATCCAAGAGGGGCCTGGAGGCAGATTCTTGGCATCTGCTTCAGGGGACAAAGGGGCTACTATGCTCAGGCACCTTCAGGAAGAGCTTCTTGAACTGGGGTCAGTGTCTTGGGTGGCCTCTCAGCTGTGCATAATAAATCCATCAAGCAGAAGAAAGGATCCAGAAAGAAGGACTGGGTGAGTGAGGTGAGTAAATCAGAGGGATTAAGGCACACCATACCAGCATGCTGAGAGTGTCCAGAGCATGCACTGCCCCCAGAGCATGTGTGGAGACAGAATTTAAAAGGTTGAGAAGGCTTGGAGGAGGAACCCAGTTCTGGGGTTTATGGGTCCCAACCCCTCTGGTGTTTCATACTTTCCCTCTATCTTTGCACAGGGTAGCAGGGAAGAAGGGCTGTGAGCTGCTGCCCATTGCTTGGGCATGGGATATGACCATCCATCTGCAGCTCACAATATGAAAACCTGAACAAAGATCTTTCAAGAGGAATCACTCCTGCCTTATTCATGGCATAGCAGCTGGTTGTAATGAATTTTAACTGTTTGGCTGCAATCACCCACAATGCAGGCAATCAAAAGGGTTATGGCCCTGCTCACTCCTGCAGCAGCCTGGAAATGCTATCTCCGAAAATACAGGACGGTTTTGGGAACCTTGATTTAAGCATTCTTGTTCTGCAATTTTCTGAAGAGGGAAATCAGCTGGTCAGTTGGACAGGGGGATGTGAACACCACTTCAGTAATCCATAAATGGGGAATGCAGTTGGGAGAGTTCCCTGATTTCTGCTTCACCTGAGTTGAACTCAAAGGGTATGGAACAGTGACATTTAGCTGGGGTTACTGGAAATTAAATATTGTTTACTTGATATTGCAATTGAATTCAGAACAGCTGTAAGATGTCTTTAAAGAACAAGGCCCAGCTTTAGCATTTGTGTGTCCCTGAGAAAATACTGAGATTTGCTGAACTGATGGCCTTTGTATGTGGTTTTAGGCCAACTGTATGCTCTTGAATGTTTTAGTATGTGCAAGTGATTTGAAGATCTTCATACCCAGCTGTCTGAAAACAGCACACAGACTTCACCAACTAGAAGAAATCAGAAAGATTATTTATCATAAAAGAAGCAGCAGGAATCAGCTAAATTTAGAGACGATCTGAAGAGCAAAGGTGACACAAAGTAATGTGCAATATTTCCTAGACCCAGGGAAAAAAAAAAAGGAGAAAAAGAGATTATGCCAATGCATTATTTTTACTGGGCCTCTATTGGCAGACTGAATTGTGCTGGGGATGGCTCATTTCTCCTCAGCAACAACAGCAGGTTTTAAATAATGCTTCATATTTCCCAGGTTTAGCAGATGAAGAAAAGTAATTACTTGGGAGGCAAATAGAGAAGATTTGCAAGTAGAGGAGAATGTTTTATGGCCAGACTTGCAAAGATTTGGCTTCTGCAGATGCCAGAAGACTCTGCATCTGCTTTAATCAATGTGGGTTGATCCTGGCTGATTATTTCTTTGAGATCCTCATAGTTCTTAAGGCAGTAGTTTTATATTAACCCGGACAATGTGACTGTACAGCTTCACAGAGAGGGCAACTTACCTGCAAATTCAAACTGCACAGCTTTTGAACTGTAAGAACTTCTGGTTCAGAGAAGTCTGGGTTTTGTGTTTTGCTTTGTTTTTGAAATGTCATTGTCCTTTCATGTCTGTATTTAGGACCCATTCGCCTCAAAATGTTGTATGGCTGGGCTTGTAAACACTTGGCTTCTACAGACACCTGAAGACTCTATTTGCTTTGATCAAGAGAGTCTGATTATTTCTTTGAGATCCCCATGGTTCTTGGGTTGGTAGCTACAGACCATCTACAACTACATCAATGTTCAGCTCTTCTTCACGCAGAGGGCAACTCACCAGCAGACTGAAGCTGAATGTCTGCTCAGTTTATTAGCAAATGGCCGAGAGAAAAACAGAGGAGTCTGGAAATGCTGAGCAATGCAGTGGTGGGTGTAGAGGCCCTGTGGTGTCACCTTGTCTGCTTTGGATTTCATGACGATTGAATTGGTTGGAGTGTGATGGGATTGGGTCTCCCTGTGTGTTCATAGTCACCCTGCTGCAATGTATCTTCTTTAAGATAAGATCTTCTTTAAACATAAGAGGCAAGGAGAGAGGGGAGAGGGCAGGCAAGTACTGGATATAGCATCTGTAACGTTTAATTATATGAGACAGGGATTTTCCAATATGCCTTGCAACACAAAGAACATTCAGCTATCAGCATCACACTACATATTTTCTAAATCACAACACCCACACATTTCCTTAGCCAAACAGAAGTTTTCCCTCCATGGCTGCATATCTAAAATTAGCCTGAAGGTCAAATCTGAATAGAAATACCCTTACCATTGAATGTGCTGGGAATGATTGGTGCAATGGGCTCAATTTTCCCATCGAAAACCTTCATTTATTTTTTTAAATAACAGTTGCTTTTACAGTCAAAGAGCTTGGAGAAAGGCAAAATGAGGCCTGCTGTATAAAATCAACATCAATATTCTGCTTTCACTGCAAGGCTATTTTTATAGCCAACTATTTTAAATGTAACAAGATGGATATAGTGAAGCCACAGTGTAAAAGATGCAGCAAGAAATTCTGAATAGCAAGGCTGTGCACAGACACAGGAAAGAAAGGCCTTGGAATTTGGAAGATGTTTGTATTTGAAGACAGACACAATGAAGAATCCTAAGTTAAGAAATGCATTGTTGAGAAGTGAATAGTTCAGGCCTAAAAATAGTTTTTTAACCTGAAGTTGTATTATGTGAGGACTAGGCAGCCCATGCTGCACAAACGCAAAAGCACCGTCTTGCAAGAAGTGCATTTATCAGCCACAGTGTTTTATTGAGTGCTTTAATAATACAAGTGTACATCAACTGATCCACAGTCAAAAGTGGCAGATCCCTAAGAAATTTACAAGCACTTTTTTTTTTGTTGTTTTTTAAGTAAATCAAAATACATATTAATTTGTTCAATGCAATAGCCTTTTGTGTGGGAAACAGAAGGCTAGTGATAAACACAGTCTTAGTAATGCACAGTGATTCTTGATTTTAAGCTTTTATACAAAACTTGTTCCCAGTAGCATGCACCCACCATTAAAGACTTCAGTACAAAAAAATAACCCTAAACACTACATTTAAGTAGAAACGAGATATAATTCTGAATTTGTTTGTTTTCCCCAAAACCACATGAAAGAAAAAAAAAAACCAACCCCACACATTAATACAAAGCTTTGTGATAAAGCTCTATACTATTACAGATCCAACATTCTTTGCACTGATAACCAAAATTCCCTGTCTACATTTGAGGGAAACAACTTTCAAGTTGACAGAATAAAAAAAACCCAAACAAATAAAAATAAAAATAAAACAAACAAACAAACAAAAAGAAAGTAAGGACAACCTTTTGTCACAAAATGGTTCAAAATTTAATAAAAAATAAGAATGAAGGGAAGGGCTATTGATGCACTTAGTGAATGTGCTTGCACAGGTCCAGCAAATCCTAGAGGAGGTTCCTATGTGGCGTATCGCTTGGTCCACTGTCTGGCCATTCTGTCGTGCTCTGCTCTGTTAGTCATGTACTGAGTGGCAATGCTTCCAACCAGGGGGTCAGCTGAAAAGGAAACACAGACCATGAAACATGTGTCAGCCTCGGGAGGATGAAAAAGCTATTTTTAGATCCACATTCGTTCAGTTCTCTTAGGTCTAAGTGCAAGAACAAGGTGCCTACATACACCAGCCTTGTTTTCGAAGCACGGAAGGAAGATGGGGGGCAGATGGATGGCAATTAGCTACACACATCTGGTAAACATATAACTGATACAATTTTCTAAAGTTCTACCTCACAAAAAAATGTTCCGATAATTTTATTCTGAGCTGAAATTCACCTTCAGGTGATGTAATTTATTTATGGTATCAGACTCCCACTCCTTCTCACCTAAGGAGAAGATGGGCTCTAATTCTATTATCAGGTACAATGTTGTTTTGGGTTTTTTTAATATACTTTTAGTTTCAAAGCATAAAGAAATATAAGGAATTAGGGCAGTAAGTACTATTTTCAAAGCAACAGAAGTTAATTCCAAACTTTGGGAATTTGTTATTTAATTTATGGGATCTTTCTGAGCATTCATATGGCCAGTATGCTGCATGATATGGCCTGGATCTATTAATTACTTCACAAACAATTATCTAAACCAATCAGTCCCCTAAGAAAAAACAATCCAAGACAAGACACTCCCATAAGTGACTGTATTTCATCAACATTTTTCTCTTTCAGACAACATTTTCCTCTTCTCAGTTTAAGCTGATGAAATGTAGAGAGGTTTTCCCTTTTTTGAGGGGAACCCATACTCTTGATATTTCTGCTGCAACAGTAAATTTTCTGAGATTGTACCATGCAAGTCCAGAGGCACTGATACCACACTTTTCCCTGACTTAGCACAGATGAATATGACTTCTTGTGAAGGCCAGGTAATAATCACCTTTTATTTGTCTGAAGATGGTGCCATTGAACAATATGAACATCAGCTTTCCCAGTACAGTTGTGATCTGAGTGTGGTACTTGCACTATTAACCACTGAAATTCTCAGGACAAGATGTCAGGCCTTCTGTCAAGCAGATTACATCTGGGCATTTTTGTCTGGTTGTTGATGATAAGAGTTTATGATATTGTCTTAGCCAAAAATCGTTTGATTGGCTGACTGCCAACCTCACCGAATATTAGTGAGTAATATCTCATGAAAAAAATTCTTTTGCTTTCCGTGCATAACCTGCACAGGAAGAGCCTGTGATTTGAATGTTAAGTTTGCACCTTCTAAATTAATAACACAAGTTATCACTGTGACTGCAGTGTACTACGTCCCTGTAGTCTCAGCCCTGCAAACACTTACTGCATGTGCTTACCTTTAATATCTTAATATATCCAGAGGAGGTCACTGAGGCCTGGACTTGATTATTTTTACATGCATGAGTGTAAAAGAAGTGTATCTGGTCTAAGATAGATTTTAAAAGTTGTAGACTATAAAGTATATCACCTTTACCTCCTCAGTCAAGGAGAAACACTATGTAAGGGATTATCTAAGGGATTTTGTCCTGTGCAAATAGGAGGTTAACAGCCTATGGGCATTTAAGTAGCAAAAAGTTATTTGTGGCTGGAATGAGGTTTGAGAAGCACTTCAGGGTAAATGGGGAACTTGGGCAATAGGAAAGGGCAACATTTCTCTTCACAAAAGATTTCCCTAAATAACAACAGGGAAACCTTGTCATAGTGTAATGGTAGCTTGGGGATGAGCCTGAGAGCACTGCTGCAAATTCCCACATCCTCCTCGGACACAATGCCCCTGTGCAAAGAAACACTTCCACAGACTCGTGGAGAAATGGAGACCAAGGGTTGAACTTGAAAGGAATCTTTGAAGCAAAATTTGAAGCATATCCTGGTTTTCATGCTTGTTGGGGAAGGTGGGGTTTGGCCTCTGAGGCATTTGGCTGGGAAGGGTTGCAAGAATATCACAGCATTACCATCTGGAATGCGGCAAGTTCTTATTGAGGTTTAGTGTGTATTTAAAGTGATGCCTCTGAGATCTTTATAAAACCTTGTATGAGTCAGTGAACAGTGAGTGATGTGCTGTAGCAAAGGTTTATCTAGTTCAAATCTGAAAGTTTTTTTATGTGCAGGATAAATGTTTCTATGAAAGCATGTCTTTCACATTGAGAGCTGTAAATTCGCTTCCTTGATATACTACAAGGACACCAAGGATCACATAATCATCCCCAATCCTGGATGATAATTAGAACGTTTGGTTTCCTAGTGTGGGGTTCCATCTGTAACTCCTTTTAGAAGCAAGAAAGTATTTCAACAACATACATCTTTACAAGGCTTTGGAAGGTACAGGCTCTTCCCCCCACCTCCTCCCAGAATGGGAGGGTGTCTCCTCTCCTTTGGGCTGAGACAATGAGTGAGAAGAGTTCTTGGTAGAAGGTGAGGAAATCTGTTGAAGCCCAGTAATGCAGAGAACTGGGCTGTTTATTTATCCACATGTTCAAGCCTTTGTCTCTGCAGTGTTTTGTTTGGCAGCTGAAAGAGTGGAGGTGATGGCCTGTAAGATGTCTGAGGTCTACACAGCTTTTGTTGTAGGTGTGTAAATTCCTGCTGAGTGACCTGAGAATCAACTATCAATCATCTCAGGTGCTTCCCCCAAGCCAGTGCCTCCCTCCATTGGTGTCTGCCTGTATGAAGCAGGACTGTGGAAGCAAAAAGAGGTCCTTGCTTGCTGTAGCATGAGCAGGACCAGCTGCACCCATAAGCCAGCTGCCAAGAGAATGCTACTAAAAGTCACTCTCAGTAATTACAGAAATGACATTGATTTTTTTTTAATTTGGCTGTATGTTTTATTGGTTATAACAATATTGAATAAAAAACCAAACCCACAGTTTGGGAAAGCCACTTGCTTATCTGAGAGTGCAAACTGAAGGAATAGAAAAATAGTTATTGACAGCAAGGCTTAGCTATTTCACATCTCTGTCAGAGGGACTGGAGGTGTGTTACACATAGATATTTATGAGGACTTCAAAAAGGACATTTCAGCAGGTGTTTGAAGAACTGGCTTATTTTAGGAGTTGCTGTGAAGCCATAAAGCCCTCAGGAGGCACAACTGCTTTGTTTGGGAAGCCAGGACAGCTGGCAAGGAGGCAAATTTAAACTTCAGACTAGAGCCACCCAACCAGGAGCACACTGGCCAATTTGAAGCAGCACGCTGCATTTGTGCCACAGGATGTAAGGACAGTGTGTGAGCTCCAGAAATGCCATCGGGCTCTCCCTGCATCCGTGTGGGCAGCTCCAGCCAGCCAGGAGGCCCAAGGAGACACATCTCTCAACACTTTATGAGTCATGAGCCACCACTGCTATGTAATTCCCTGTGACAGGCCATAGCATGGAGATTACAAGGTAAATTGAAGCATCTTAATTAAAACAATTAAAAGATTTAACTCCCAACATGCACAAGCCTTTTTTATAGTATCCAAGTCCTACAAAGTATCAAGTATGAGGAAGAAATCCTACAAAATACCAAGTATGAGGAAGAAATAATGGTCCCCATTTACCCCCCTAAGCTATGTAGCACATGGCTGAGCACCACCTGGTGCTCAGCTGGGCTGCACTGTTTAAGGGGTATTGTGAAATATCCATTAGTAAGGCCAAATATGTATTTATAAAACAACCGCTGCATAAACTATCCAATTAAGAAATGAAAAGAAAAAACAGATCTCAAAATTCATAACATTTCCCCCTTGTTTCCATTTCTCACTACCAGAAAACTGCTTCTTATTTTCCATTTGTATATATCTGTGGTTTTATTCTTGATGCTAGAAATTTGTTTCTGTAACTGGTAAATTGCTCTAGTTTTCTCTCCTTCTTTTTTTTTCCTTAAAGAAGTAGCATGATTCATCAATGAATCAGTATTCATTTCAGAATTTCACTCTAAATGGGACTGTGTCCAAATGACAACAATAACCAGGGGACAAGAGTATAAAGCTATGCCAGAAATGTGTTACCGAAACAATCTAGTGAAAGAAAGTAAAATAAACCCACAATAAATTAATAAAAACAGCATATTGATGCAACTCATGTCCTGGCAGGAGAAATGTACTCTTGGATCACCAGATGTATGGTGGCTGGCTTGAGAGCTGGGATGGCACCCTCTGTGCACAATTCCTGTGGGCAGGAATGGGATTCCCAGCCTTTGGGGTGCTGGTGGCTGTGCCAGCCAGGATGAGGCAGTGTGATCCTGTGTGGCACTCAGCAGCACTGGATCCCGGGAGCCGGTCTGCAGGTGGCACTGGCTGTGACACCACAGGGAGCATGGGAAATCCTGTTCTGGCACACACCCTCAGCTCACCAGAGGAGCTGCTGCAACTCTGTGGACCTGGGAATCTTTAAGGCCTTGTAATTCACTGTTCCTTCCAATCTCAGACTCTGGACTTCTAAAAACTCACCCTAGGATGCCTCTATAACCTTTAACTTGTGTAAAGGAAATTTTTTATCCCGTATTTTGATTAACTCCATGCAAAATATTACACGCCAGGAATTACAGCATCAAATTTCATGTTAGAGGACAGTGTACGAGTAAAGAAAATATATAAAAAAGGCACCATATTATACAGACAAGGACAGAAGCTACGGTTCAGCGACGTAGTTTACAAGGAAAATGTCAATCAAAAGAACTAGACGATGAAAAAATCTTCAGGATGATTTATAGGAAGACTGCAGCTGCTAAATCCCTCCTCACCTCACCATATGTAATCCTCATGTTATATCAGAATTCATGAAATTGCCCTGTATTTATGTGGTTTTGAAAGCTGGGTGAGCTGGAGCTTGTCCCTAGCTTAAAAAGGTTGGATGCACTGCTCCACAATACCTTGTCATCTTCTTTTGCAGCCACTTAATATGACTGTATAAGGAAGAACATTTGTGTCTCATGTCTGTTGTGAGGCTAATCAAATTTACAGTTCAATTCTAGGGAGTTAATGCTATTGGGGATTTGGATGAGCTGAGGTTTGGTCATTACAAAATTTCAGCTGTGTTTAATGCTAGTTAAACTGCTTTATCATTCAGAAGACAGACTATAATTCTTCTTTAAAACTACTTTCCCCCCAAATAAATGAAAATATATTGCTACACTGTATTTTTCTCAGCTTGTATTTTTACAGCTATTTCTATGTCAGCAAATAGCAATTTCAGAGCAGAATTCATCTCCTGGGCTTTGCAATGCTCTTTTAAAAATACAGCAAACATACTCTAGTGAAATAAAAAATGGAGATGGTGTGTTTAACAGCTTGATTTCAATGTGCCTTCCCCATCAACCACACAATATGCAATGAAATTCCAATTGGTAATGCCAACATGGTTAAAGAGACACACTTTTAGACTTAAAACGTACATTACGGGTGTTTGTATGCATTTTATATATTTTTTATGAGCATTTATAAAGTAGAATTATATTTCCATTGCAGTATTTTGCAGTTTTAATAGAGAACAGCTGATGGAGCCAGTTATTACACCACCACAAGTGGGTTCTTAGGAAGATTTCTGGAGTACCTTAAAGCCTAAAAAAACCACAGCCCTATAAAAATCTCACTGTTTCTTCAGCCAAATATTTAGAATGTACTTTTTTTCTTGGTCCAGGTTTAGATTCAGCTCTGTATCAGGTTGTAAAGAGCTGGGCTCCAGAAGAGCAGAATTGAAGTGGAAGAATTTCCAAAGGTTAGATGTGATTTGAAAGGTCTTATTCCTTCTCCTGAACTAAATGACTCCATGCTCATAGCTGTGAGAGCATCCCATTGAGAGGCTCTACAGAACTACATGTACTGAAACATCAGTCAGCAAAAATTAAATGTTTCCTTTTCTTTGGACAGGATGTGTGATATGAAACAAATGAGTAATTTTCTAGTTATTTTAACTTCAGTTACACATTTAGGAGAGTTTTTAATTTAGGGAATACTACTTTTTTTTTTGTTCATTTCTTTTAGGGCAGCTTCTCTTTCTAGATATTATGCTGTATTTGTTTTTCAATCAAAAAATATGGAGTGCTTGGGCTTTTTTTTTTAAGGAAAAGTGGATGTGCTCTATGTATGTCATCTACAGAATACGTGCCTTGGAGTCATCTTCATACAGCAGTACAGGCAGGATTAGTTACTCCAAAACTAAACCTCCCCTGAATAAAAGTTTCTATTTTCAGTAACTACATTTTGTTTGGTGGTTTCATTACAAATAGCAGTGCAGCACAGAATATATTCCCACATTGGCTTGCAGTGAAAGCCAAGATTTCTGAATCCAGTTTTTGTTGGTTTTAATATTGTACCAACCTTAAAGTCCCAAAAGGCAAACTAAAAAAAAAGAAAAAAAAATAGGACTGGGGCAACAGCAGAAACTAATACTTCACCCAAACACTAGTTTCCTTAACAGCAAATGCTGACAGCTTGATTTGCACCAAAACCACCCTTAAACTTAATTTAAAAATTATTTAATATATTATTATACTTTCTTAAGTTGTTCTCAGTGGTATCCAGGTTAGTGTTATAAAAAGACCAGTGAGTGAAAAGTGCAAAGGCAGTGTGAGACATGCTATACCAAATGTCACAGAACAATTTAGTACTCCAAGAGGAGGGGATTAAGAGAAGATGAATTGTTTGTGAGTAATTTTATTTATAGTGTCACTTTGCCTCAGCAAGTTTTCATAGTTAGCCACATATCACCTGCTTCAAACTCAGTGAACTCCTAGAAGACCATGCTAAGGATACTGTGCGTCTTGATGTAGAAAATGAGATATGTGAAATGCATCATAGTGATCTTAGAGCAGCAGTGTTGCTCTCTTTTGCTATCAATGATAATAACGAACAGACTAAGTAATTCTTTGGAGGCTGAGACAGGTGAAGTGGCACACTGAATTACTCTACTAACCTTTCACCTTTGAAAAGAGTGCTCAAACGCAGGGCACGAGTGAAAAGGAGTGCGGCAGCACTAATCCCTGTTTGTGCGGCAATAAAACGAGCTCACGGCTGGGAGCCTGATCAACACACGCGCACGAACTGGAACAACAGCGTGATTCAAGGCAGAACAAAGGGTGGTAGCAGGGCTCTGAATTGCTTTACACAGCCTACAAGCTGAACTACAATTTATTCCTGACTTTCACAAAATCACAGTTTCAACTATCCACATAGAACGTATTTAACCATCTGCGGGGCTCTTTGAAAGCCATGCAGAAGAATGGTAAAGTGATCAATAAACACTGTATTAAAAAAAGAGAACAAATAAAATCAATTGTTTCAATAAAGAAAAATGGTTATCACCAGAGGAGAAAGGAGCAAATTCTAGAAAGATGAAATGTCTACTAGGAAAAATGTCCGTGAAGCTAATATTAATTTTAGAAATTATAATTCACAGTAGAAACCATACAATATGACATATAATGAAGTCTGCTTCTCATTTCAGGAACTAGTTTTGCAGGTATGTCTGGTCACTTCTCAACATTCAATAGAAACATTTTAATATATATAGAAAGAAAGTTAAGTGGTCTTACAGTGGTGCCTTAGCTTCCCACCTGTGAAGCTGGACTAAAGCTTTTCCATCACCCAGGCTAAAAACTGCAAGGTATCTGGATACTTTCATAAATGTGGCTGTACAGATGTATATCACATAAAGATTGCTATCCATGACTTGACTCTAAATTTTGAGCTCTGTAGAATTGCCAGAAACACATTTGACTGTTAAGTTTGCACAGTGATTGCAGTTACACAAATATTAAGGCATATGCGACTTGATTATGATGTCCAAACTGTTCTCTGGAGAAAAAAATGTTACCTATCTTCAAAAATAACAGAGCTCTGCAAATCTAGTTTAGGAAACATCCATTTACTAAAATATCCATTTTGTAAGCATGGAGGGAGAAATTCATTCCTCTCTCTAGACTTGTGTTTGATTGCTGTCAGGCTACCTACCACAGACCTGTGTGAAATATGAGGCTGCCTAAGAAAAAGATGTTTCAGAAATAAGGAGTATTATCTGGCCCGATTTTATTAACGCAGCTCTTAAAGGAAAGTGTTGGCAGTGATTCATCTCCGTATCTTGCCAAGGGAAATCATTCTTGTTTAAAGAGAAGGATTTTTTTTCAGTCTTCAGTTTTTAGCAGGATTTCTATAAACTTCACTGGCTGACTGGGAGTTAGCTGAGGCAATCATGGATCAGCGAGGCACAGTGTACTGATCTTGAAGAGTTGTCTTTAATTAAGGAAGAACACGCACCTATTAGAAGTGCCAGTATGCTGGAACAATTAAAATTCTGAAATAACACACTTCACTTTGATGCTTGGATGCGTCTCAATATTAAAAGGACAGATACATTAGCAATGTATCTGTTCATAATAACGAACTCAATTGAGAAGCAGTCGTTGTTATTAGAAAAAAAATTAATAAAAAGGTGTTAGTAACTGTAGAACTTAATTTGAAAGACATTACATGGCATGTGGTTTGATAAAATTTGAAGAAGTTACAGCAATATGCATTTACCTTGTGGAAGATGGCTGTGAGTGGGTAATAAGAAAATCACAGCCCTTGGATCTCAACATGCTATCAGGCAACCAAAATGCTGAGACCCATAATTAAACTGGATTTTATCCATAGGGTCATAACTGTATTTTCAGAAAAGCACCATGGATATGATTTTTTTTGTGTGTCTGAAGACTCACTAAGGGAGGGACAGCTACTCTGTAGGAATGCTCATGTGTTTGGCATGTCTTCCATCTAGAGATAATGGAACCAGTTTTCTTCTGGATTTGTCCCTCCTTATTTCCCACTAATCATCTCCTCCAGGCAAAGGATTGAGCTATGGGTCTTACACATCCTGAACAAACAGTTTAACCCCTAAGCAACTGTGGGTAAAGCTCTTCTCTGTGACCATGCTTTGTGCAGTGTTAGACATCCTATATTAATATGTACCAAAGGCAGATTGCTCTGCAAGAAAACCAGGAGGTCCTATGGGATCCACTCACCGTGTGGGTTCCCAGAGGACAGAGAGGCGAGAGGGTGTTACTGCATGGTCTGGTCTTTTAGACACAGAGAGAAAAAAGAGTCCTAAAGCCATCGTCACTCTTAGAAGAGTGTTTAAATGTGAGCAATATCAAAAATCTTCAACTTAAACATACCCCATTTAGGTCAGATGCAGGAGTCATCTGAACCCTGCTCTTGAATCTATCCCTTTTTACCTTTATTGCAATTCATCTTTAGAAAATAGAAAAGCCTACATATGTTATGAATGCTGCTTATTTTGGTTTAATCTGATTTTCCCCTTCTCATCCTATTAAATCCCATTATTAATTTGTCAAATTTAAATCCAAATCTCATTATTAATCTGTCAAATTTAAATCCAAAACTGCTATTAAGAATCCCATAAAAATGTCAAAAGAATAGAAGAGGCCTTTATTTACAAAAGGCGGGGTTAATGAAGGATTTTATCCCTTCTAAAGGCCTACTAAATAAAACTCTTTCATAGCCCAGGGCCTGAAATCCCTTGGCAAGTCGAACATCCATTGGAACAGGAACAGGAACTTAGGTGTGCCTTGCATGAACACACCTCCTACTGTTACCCAATAACACAAAAACCAGTCAGGCCTCTCCATTCCCTATCTATACAGGCAGTGACTGAGGAATCAGCAGGTGAGTGAGAAAATAACCCCATTTCAGCAACCAACTGGACTACCCACTTCTAGATTAACTTCAGAACATGAATATAATTATGCCTAATTATGACCAGGTTCTAATAGGACTGGAAGGAAAACATAGGTTAAACAAATAATCAGCACTCATCACGTAGGCAAGTTTTGCTCCCGGATTAGTTGCAACGAAGTTACATGGCAATGCTGAAAAAAGATTGAATTTGTGATATTTTACAGCAATAATTTCATATTTAGTAACAGTCTGAATAACTTTATTTGGAAATTTTATCTTTCCTGCCTGAGGGGTCACATTGACAACACTGGCATGCCTGACTAAATGATAATCACTTTGCAAAATGATTTCAGGCACTGGCATAAAGAGTCCCAAGATTGAGCTGCAGAAAAAAGCTATACAAGGTAGAGATGAAAAAGACACAGAAGGTCATGAAGGAATTCCTTTTGCTAGTACAATATTATGTCTTACAGTAAGTTCTACTTTCATGCCACTTTATACAGCCACTTTATCTAATCAATATTATAAAAACCCAAGCAATGAGGATTCCAGCCCTTGAGAGTTTTCTGAAATCTAATTCATCTTGGAGTTGCAAATCCTCCACTCCACACACAGAAGGGCCTTTTTCTAAGCCTTGTACAGATGGAAAATTCTACAAACAATTTACTAATCAAAGCTCTATTTCTGTATCCCACATGAATGTGAAATCTTACAGTACAGCCCATCCTTAAATTTGGGACAATTGCACCATATATTCTGGTATTTAAGTAGCTGTCTATGACTCCATCTAATGCACCTGAACTTAATTTGCTGTGAAAATAGGGATTCTGAAACACACACTGCATATAATTTGTTTTATTTGTTGCCTTTGATAGATCTGCAAAACTGTAAAAAACAAACAACCGTTTCCTCCTCCCCTGCTGAATAATGTAGAAAATTAGCCATGCAAAATACGAGAGACATGTCTTGCAGCGGTGTAAATCATCTCTGAAGGTAGAATCTGAATGACTCAGGAACACTAATTTCTGAAATCTTACTCAAGAAAGCGAGCGACTACATGATTTAATAGCTAACATATCCAGGATTATGGATTTTGCTTTTCAGGACTGACTCTACATTCTTATTGGGAATCTGTTAGCCAAATGTAGCAGGCTTATTTTCAGGAGCTTAAAAAATGTGGAGCAGTGTGACTTCTATGGTGAAACAAAAATAATTGTATTTTAAGAACAGGAAGAATCAGTCTTAAAAATAGTTGTGCTAATTAGGGTCCTGAGGATGGTTCTTAGGCAGTTAGAAACGTATGGCAAGAAATTTGAAAATCTGTTCTTGCCTTCATGTTAAAAAAGGTACACAAGGAAAAAGAAAAACAACAAACACACACACAAAAGAACTCCACTTAGTAAAATGGAACAAAGTCTAAATGAAAAATCCGGAGTACAAAAGCTCAGCAGGACTGATGTCAGTTTACTCCATCTGAGATTTGAGCTATTTGTACTAATTGGGAATAATGAATATCAGATTAAATTATTCTGAGATTAGAAAATTCATGTCTTGTCTGATTTTTTTGATTTTCTAGTTTTATTTATTTTTCCTTCAAATAGATACAGTTCTATTAGTGAGAAAAATATATCCAGTAGAATGGGTTAAGCCTGGAAGTGATGTATCTACATCATACAAAAAAAAAAAGAAAAAAAAAACCGAAAAAAAAATATAATTCCAATGTGATTAAAGACATGCTGTATTGGCAGACAAAACCTGCATGAAACAAAGAAAATACATTTATTGAATGTAAAATATTAGAGTGTATTTTAAAAGGCAGTTTACTTTCTACCTTGGAACTCATTCAAATTAGGATAGAAATCTATATATTATATATGAGAAATACCTAAGAACTTTATTTAAATACTTCACATTGTTAAACATTTAATGTTGATGACTTATTTTGGTCTCGGTTCACACAAAGATTTATTATGTGTATGCACTAAATTACCTGTCTTCTCTCTGAGGTAATGGGCATAGGAAACCTCCTCTGGTAGTATTTTAAATTACACATGTTTATTGGAAAAAAAATGAATTGTAACCTTTTGTATCTGTAGCATCCATCACTCGTGCATTTTCTCAAGTACTTTTAATTTAATGATGGTTGAGCCTAAGCTTAAAGAAACTCTGTGTTTCTTGAGCAGAAAACAACAATCTTTTAAAAGCCCAGTATGTATATTTATCATATAGCTTTTATAAGTTGCATGTAAAAAAAAACCAAACCCAAAAGTCAGGTGTATATTTTTCCAGCTTTACTTGATTTTGTGAAAAGACTGTATTTTATATGTTCTAGAAACCCTTTTTGAGGAATAATAAAAATGAGGAACAGTTAAGTGTTGTGACAAGACTCCTTTTTCTTATGAGTGCCAGTTCCATCCCTTTACTTTTATTTCTTGTCACAGATGTACAAAGCCTCTTTACTGATTTGGATTTTAGTCAATCTCTGATTTAATCAGATGCCATTTAATAAACTGATGGTTGGGTATTATTATGTCTGAAGTTCAATTTTTCTCACATTTCCTTAAGCAAAAACAAATTAGGAGCAGAAACATTATTGAAAAGGACAAGAAATCATTAACAGCATGGTCAAACCTTTTCCATTTAAGGAATGGTTGAAATCTAAGGTGATTTCTTTGAGAAGGAAAAAAAACAACAAAATAAGACGTGACAGGTAATTTGGTAAGGAAGATTAAAAAAAAAAAGTCTTGTTTATCTTTTCCATAGTAAGAAAGGAACACAAACAAAAACCCAACACATTCAGCAAAAGTTAAAAGGAAGGAGATGTTTCATACAGCAAATTTTAAGCACACACAAAAAATACAGTGTAGGAATACTAGAAGGTGATTTAGGAAACTCAAAAAAGAATTAGAAAACTCAGTAGCCATGCACCACCCGAGCTGCCATTGCAAAGGCTGTACTGCTCTGGCTTCAGCACATAATCTGATTGTTAGCTGTGAATAGCAGAGAATTTCCTCTCCTGTGTATTACTGTGTGAGTAAAGTGCTTTGACGGATTTTTACACTTTTCTCTGAACCACTGAGGGATGAGCAGTTGTGGGCAATGTACCTGACTCAATGAGTAGCACTGGTTGTGTGCTAGAGAATGACTGTGCTCCTTCCAGTCATTATTCCTTGCAGAGTTCCAGATACATCAGAAAAAAAAAAAAAAAGAACAGGGTAAGTGCGTGTGTGACTGGCATCTGGAGCTATAGCTAATGACTGCATCATGCCTTGGATACCACAAAATCCAGATTTTATTTTTAAAAAGTAATCTCTACCATTCGCTTTCTAAATTACATAAACCCACCAATTTTCTTATGTAAATATTTCCAGGCACTTTTCAGAAAAAAAATTATTTAAACAGACTGTAGACTTCTGAAACCATAATGGGGGGTTGAAAACTAAGTATTTCTAAACAATCTTACTTCTATAGTTGTGTTAATCTTTTTAATGATGCCTTGTGAGCTTTGAATAGCCTAAATCTAAACACACTAAAAGCCTCTATGATCACAAATAATGGTCTTCTACCCATAAGGTGTTGTCAAAGTGCAACTGAAAAGAGCAATGATTTAGGCCAACATCAATAGTAATCCTGATCCAAGCCTCCTCCCCCTGCACACATAATTAGGAGATATTCCAAGACATATTTTCCTGAGAACTACTAAAGGGATGACAGTTCACAAATGTTTTTCCTGCTGTTATAATAATCCCCACAGTCATGAGTTCATGTTGAGGGGACTTAATCAACTGATAAGAACAAATCTTGTAACAGTTTCATCAGCTTTTCATGGCAAAGGAAATTAATTCTATTTCAATGCTTATCTATATGCAATTTTCATAATGTGCTGCTGCATTTCTTGCATTTACATCTGTTTAATTTCATATTTATAGATCATGTCCGCAGAGTTTAAGACATATAGGTGTACATGTCTGCAAACATTTAAAGACCAGATGTATAGCAAGTCTCTTCCTGGCAGTGCTGAGAGGCTCCTAGTGAGACTTCAGATGTTTAAATCCCATGGGAAGTACTGAAAACCCTGCCAGCTGTCAGCCAGCAGCTTTAGGTGCCTAAATGCCTTTAACATATTGGTACTGTGTGTTCAGCTCAGAATATGACAAACTGTAAGTGATTCAAACTATAGAATAGAAGTTAGTGTTGTATACACACTGGTATAGCACAGGCTCTTTTAAAGGGAATGGGAAGATAAAGCACTGATAAACTACCAAGAATTTGTAAATATCAGCTCTAGATTCTATGATATGATCAGTGCAAATATGTATATTTACATATGTAGCAGGTTCTGCAGAACAGGGAGGGGAACATACAGTATTTATGGATAAACAAGTATCTTCTTGCAAAAAGAACTTTGTCACAATTGATGGGATCTCTTTGCTCATGTTTTTCCCAAGACAACCCCACCTTTGACGAAGTCACTCTGCACTCACTGAGAGCAGAACAAAACTCATCAGTTTTATGCTGTATTTTCCTTTCATGCTCCCCTTAGGACAACTTAGTAGGATGGCCTTCATGCAGAACACCCATTTGCTCTGCTCCCAGCCCAGCAGCACTGAGGCAGCAGAGCAACCACACACCACACTTTGTCTTTGCTAAGCCAGAGCCTCCAGAGTGAGCTCATTTCATTTGGAGACAACTCACTGCAGAGATATACAAAGGAGCAGAAAGGTTATGTTGCAACTCAGAACAAACCAAAAAACATTACTCCCTGAATTGATTCCTCGCTGCTTTAGCTTTCATTTACTGTGTGTTACTTGTTGCCGTGCTTGAGTGACATGGCATAGAGTATTTTCCTGCTTCAGATACAAAGAAAGCATTTTCCATTGTGCTGAAAGAGCCCAGAAACCTGCCCACTTCCTGACAGAGTACAGTATACAAACTCTGAAGAAAAGGGAAAAAACAGCTCCAAGCTAAAGAATATAAATAATCTCAGACAACAGAGCAATTTCATTGTTTACACGACCCTCTGCTGCTTACAAAAAGGATATATGGGAAAATGAGATTGTTTTGTTGTATGTCTGATAGTACTGTGTTGTGACATTGCACCTGGTAGCCTGTGGGTGCCAGGAAAGAATCAAAGTAGCAGGGCTTAGCCAGCCTCATAAAACTGGACAAATTAATATTGTCTTACCAACTTAAAAGTATTTCAGTCGTTTTCCAGAATATTCATCACATTTGACAAATCTACTCAAATATGGATTATTAAAGAACGAGTATTTATAATTTTAAGGAGTATCTATAATGAGTACTTATAATTTTCCTGTCTTCTGTACATCTTGACAAAAATGTTCAAGAAGGAAATAAATTTTCACTAGAAACCACAACAGCATATACTTGGGCACAGGAAAGCCTAAGAGTCCTTTTCGATAAACTGAACAAAGCTGATAAGATGTTCAATGAGAAAGAAAAAATTCAGACTGGATTCTGAAGCAGTTTCTGATAGGAGCAAAACGTGCAGATTACGGCTTTAAGGAAAAAAATTACAAGAATGAGGAAAATGAGAAGTGGCTCATCCCTTGAACTTGCTGTCATCCAGAGTTTCTAAATCCATTTCACAACTGGGGGTGAGGGCAAAAGAAGGAATGATAATTGGGAAGTCTAAAAAATTGGCAGGAGGAACATCTGATGTGAACTGGCACTGACAGAAAGCAGCCTCTGCTATGGGGAAGCACCAGATGAGGAGGAGCACGGTACCTGCTTCCTGCTAGATCGGGATATATGGAATAACGGAGAGAAAAGAAGATACATCCAGGCTGCTGAGTGGTGAGGAGCACGGACCTGTTCTTCATTACCCAGGGCTGGGGAGCTATTTTAAAGCTCGAACATGGAAGCCAAATAGCAGAGCTGTGACCACAAGTCAGCCAAATTCCCACTCAGAGCCAAATGCTCCAGCATGGAACAGATTTTATTATTACAGCTATGTTACATTTTCCTTTATTAAGATGCCTTGGATTTATTTTTAAACTTTTCTTTTGGACAGGCTAGCGTTTTCAAGTATCTCAGTAATTCTGAAAATAGATCTTTTTTATTGATACAGTGGACCCCTATTAGTGTATTAAAATGCATGCTGGTATGGCTGGGGCTTTGCTGGCTGAAGAGGCAGAGTTATTCCTGTGGAACCTGATGCATCGGCACACACTCGGTACGTAAGTGGCTGTGGCAATTCTGGCTCTTGGTGCCCCTGTGCCAGAGGTGATCAGCCCAAGGCAGTGTCAGGAGCATGCAGTGTGACAGTGGGCATCAAAGTCTGGCAGCCTCACTCCAGCTCCTGGTGGGAGATGCATTTTCCTGAGAGGGTTTAAGTGAACTTACTTCCCTTTGTGTGGGGTGTGCAGAAGACAATTCCATGGGTATTGTATTGTATATTGGGTATTCCAGGTATTTCTGTCAATACCTGTCAATACCTTATGCAAATTTGTAAAGATTGTGGAATTGCTACAAACAAACATTTGGATGAAGCTTAGGTTTCCCAAATGCCAACACAAACTCAAAATGTGGAGGTGCTCAAAACTTTCTAGACAGCAGATCTATCCACGTTGCACTTGGAGGTACGAACCCTGGCCGGAGCAATTCCAACAGCTGGCTTTGGGAATGGCTGCTGATGGCAAACCTGCCAAGGGACAAGGCAGTGGCATCGCAGCAGGACACCAACTTCCCTCCAAGGATGTACACTGCCGTCTGAAAGGGAAATGGGCTGAGAAATCGCTAATTCAGTTCCTTCCCTTGCATGTTGTCTGACTTAAATCTCCCCACCTACTCGTGTTTTGCAAAGGTTCTGGAAACAGCAGCAATTCCAGCAGCTTTGTAGCGGGGCAAATACCATTCAGGCTTTTAGGGCTTTTAAGCTTATGTTGAAAAGTCACTCTCTAAAGTGCTGTTTTAGATCCCATTGAGGATCAAAGATATGCATTAAATTACACTATTGAATCCTCTTCTGCAAAAGATGACAGAACTGGGATTTTATACCCTCAGCAGCAAGAGTACAGAACCTTGCACACCCTTAGGAAAATGGTAGGGGAAAAAAAAAGAAAAAAGAAAAAAAAAAGAATAATGTAATAACTGAATCCCATCTCTAAAGTTTCTTAAATACCAGCACCTTCATGCAGGTGTATGTAAGGGTCTTAATATCTTTTGGCAGAAAATTTAGGCAGACCTAAATCATGCCAAACCACATGGATAACTTGTAATTGCAACAGAAAAAAAGCACTAGCATGTTATCCAAAATTGCCTGTTATACCTACTCCGTGATAAAAACAAAGAAGTTTCTGGGGAAGATAAAAGCAAAATGTAAGGATGACTCATATGAAGAAAGCTTAAAAGCATGTCTCGTGTCCCTTAGTGAGACACTTAAAGATCTCCATAACCTTAGGATCTTTGACTTTGCTTATCTATGCTTAGATAAATGTAAGTCATTAAAATGCACAGCCACATTACTTCATGTGGGTTAACAGAGTATGAAACCCTCTAGTAAATTCATGATTCATGGCAGTACTTGTAAAAAACAGCACATCCACTTCTAACTGGGGTACAATATATTTGAAAGCCACAATGTACGTTGCAGAGTTTTTTAACATAAAAAGTCTACTTTTCAGATGTGCTGAGCAACTGCAACTACTATAAAAATGGATGGGTCTCACATCAAAGTAATGCAGTGCTACTTGTCCAACTCATTTATTCTTATAAGTACATTTACTGTGAGGACACGCATGCTTCAGCCTCAACTACATTCACAGCACACTTTACATGTAACACTAAACAAACTGCCTCACACTTTTCAGTGAGTTTAAACAGTAACGAGACAAGCAGCTTTACACTGCTAATATAATAAGTGACTGAAGTATCTGAGAGCAGAGCAACCAACTTGACTAGTGCTGACCCCAGTGAAGTGGGTACTGCAGGAGTTGTTTGTGCATTTCCTTTGCCAGAGGTTAATGCCCTTTTCTAGCAAAAGCTTTTTCTTTCTTTTGTTCTTCCTTTTTTTTTCCCCTTTTCCTTTTCCTCTTTTCCTTTCTCCACCATTTCACTCAATTGGGTTAAAAAGCAGACAAACAGTGAAAATGACAGGGCTAAGACAGAAATAACCTTCAGTGGGGCTGCCAAGTGAGATAGGCACATCCAACAGGGAGCAGTAAATGTTTCCACCCGGATGACGGTGATGATGAGCAGGTTAGTCTGTCTAGCTGTGCCTCATGCCCCAGTGAACTCCATGAGTCAGGTGCAGTCAGGAAGGATGAGTGCAGTGAGGATGAGCAGGGGAACAGAAAGCCTCTCTTACAGAAGGAGGCTCATAGATACAGGTCTGGTAGTGTGCGGCAAATAAACACAATGAGGAAAGTGGATGGTTCTTCATTAGTACACCGGGAGTGAAAACCAGGAAAATGGTCACTTAAGCTATAGGACAAGACTTGCTTAAAAACAAGTGGGCATAAAATTCCTGTGAATCAGTTCAGGTTAGGAATCAGGCAAAGGTTTCTAAAGAGCAAAGCAAGTGAGGCTCTGTAGAGCCCTTCAGCAGTTACTGTGGCTACAGCTGCCATCCAAGTGTTCAGCCTAATGTTTGTGGAGAAGCAGTATTGTGGCTGCCCACATCTCAGTCTGCCACTCTCATCCTCTGTGTGCACCCCCTGGCACATCCCCATTGCAGGAGCTCACAGAAGAGCACGGCTGCCATGCAGAGAAGAGGGCCAGGAGCAGCAGCAAAGCATTTGGGTCCAGAATGTCAATTGAGGGATAAAATCCCCACTGACCGTGGAACTTGCATGTGGGAAAAATGGTAAGGAGCCAGAGCCCAGAGGATGACACCAGAAGGGAAGAGGCTGGTGTGAGGGAGAGGTAGGCTTTGTTCTGATGTTCTAATCAAGGCTTAGCTGCGTGTTATTAAGCAGACATGATTCGATGTTAAGACTGTTCAGACATCAGGAATAATCAGGCCAGCCAAGTTCAGATTTTGAATCTGAAGAAGGAAGCCATGCAAAGAAAAGTGTTGCAGTGTTACAATTTATTTTCTCTTAAGCATTTGCAAATGATATTTTTCCTGGGACTCAAGAACCTTTGGCAGGGCCAGGATGGCAATGATCAACTGAGAAAAATAAACATTTTAACCCAGATCAGCATCACCAGCTCTGTAACTATAAAAAAAAATTAATTTGCTTAGCACTTCAAACTCAGTAAAATACAAAATCTCAGGGGCCATCTGCACTTGAAAGCTCTTTAGATTAAGGCACTGTGGGAACTTACACTCCCCAGGCTCTGCTTGAACATTTAAAATACAGTTGACTTTTACTCCAAGCAAGACAGGTTTTTGTAACTTAATACATTTTCAAAGTGGGGAGTGTCCACACATGGAGTTCCTCTGAAATAACTAACTGCCCACATAGGCCAGCCCTAGCAGCTAACACTGGAAGCAGGCATTTTCAGCACTCAAGCATGGAGCCTATAAACACTCACTCACTCACTCACTCACTCACTCACTCACTCACTCACTCACTCACTCACTCACTCACTCACTCACTCACTCACTCACTCACTCACACTCCATTTCACACAGGTGAATGTATCTATCAGGTTTTGTGGCATTGCTCATGCACATGCCAAAATATTTACAGGACTGGAGCCTTGTTTTGTAAAAAGGGACATGTGCTGTGGCCTCGAGTGCCACTTAAAAGAAAAATACTAATTCCTGGACTGGATGCTAGTGTAGCCCACCATCTCTCCCATCCCTCTGATACATTTGGCTCTCTTGCACTCCCAGATAATGCACACGTGTTCAGTCATACACAAACCCTACAACACCCCTTCCCCCCACAAAAAAGTCAGCCAGCTGTTACAAAATTCAGGCATTTCATTAACACAGTTTACTGGCTGATACTGCCAAGCAAAACAGAGACAATTAATAATAACCAGGACCGAAGGGTCGGAGACAGCTTTTGAGTAAAGGATTGTATTAGTTGTTTAAAAAGGACAAACTTGCTCCTGCCTGGAGTGATAGGGAACAAAGGGCGGTGATGTATAACCAGGGAGGAAAGAGACTCTCTCTGTGGCTTTTGTAGATTACTGTGTGAATGACAGGAGCGGCAGGAGCAAATACCTCTTTTCATTTGCTCAGCCTGCTGGAGAAGAATAGCAGCGCTTGCCAATGAAGCTGCAGCTGTGCTTCAGCGCCGTTTAATCACTGTGTATGACTGAGGGTTAATTAGCTGCCATTCTTACTCCTATTTGTTGTTCTAATGAAGATTTGCATAAATGTAAGAGTAGGGGGTAACTGATACTTGATTCTTCCCTTCAGAGGCCGGGGTGGAAGACTCGCCCATCTTAAGTGTTTATGTTTGTGGGAGATTCAATGTTGCGTTTCCGTTTGACCTGATCTGCTTCTGGCTGATGAATGGTGAAAAAAGAGTTCAAAGTTGCTTATCAAATCGAGACCCCTGTTGTGTTTCTGCCTTTAGAAAGGGGCAGACTAGTTAGATGAAGAGAGGACCAAGGCATTAGAAAATTACTCCCAGCTGACTGAGAGGAAAATATATATATGCATGTTTCGACAGCTACTTATGTGTATATGTGATATATTTCAATGATACATGTAGAAGTGACATATCTTTCTTTCTGTCTATCTATCTATCCATCCACCCATTCATCCATCCGATGGCAAGTAACCAGTAATTTTTTAATGATAAAATGCCACAAAAAATAATGGGACAGGCAGTACAACTGCAACGTTCTAGGCAATATGACGAAAAGTAAGGACTTGTATATTTCTGCAAACCTTCTGTTGTACGCCACTAACATTCAAAGTTCACTTTGAAATAAAAACAGTATCTACCATGAAACAGGCAATTTCCAAGGAAGGTGAAAATGACTCAGCAGTTCAAAAATACCTGCCATCAGTGCCTTGTGAGAGCGGGATACAAATTAAGAAATTGCGTTAATTCATCAAAAAAAGGAAAATGTTGCCATGAAGCAGTGACAAAATCCAAAACTACTTCATAATTAAAGAGAAGATTTGCAAATGAAGCATCATAAAATTGTTTTATTTACTATGGTCAGGACAATGTTTATGGCTGCTAACTGAAAGAGGCTAAATGGAAGAACTTCCCATTTTTGGTATGTTAACTTCTTGTACATAATACAGTATGGATAACTGTTTTCAGTATTCCTCATACACTTGATATGCTAAAACTGTTGTTGGACAGCATCTGTAAGGATTTAAGACTGAGAGGGCAGAAGCAGTGAATTTCTAAATTTCAAATCACTGCTGGAAAGTGTCTGGCTTTCAAGATGACTGTATCCCTCCAAAGAGAGGTGACCACAAGAGAGCACGTATTTACTGCCCGTTTCTCAGTCTCTACACAGCTTTGCAGTGTATTTAGCTCTTTACCTGGTCTCTAAGACACATGAGCAAACATTAATTCGGGTTTTTTACACTTCTGTCATCTATCTGCCTGACTACCTACAGACACTTCTTCATATTTTTGGCCAAACACTAACAGAAATCAATCTTTCATAGACGTTAGCAGAGAGCATTCAATCTACCTGAAATAAATGTGCCTAAAATGGTAACACTCTATCACTCCAGCTCTCAGCTGAAAGGAACACCACAGGTTTCAGTGTTCTATACAGTAACAAACCCACATGAAAATAAAAGCAGTCAATCACATTTTTGCCCACTCTCACCTTATTCTGAGTTTTGAAATATTTCAATATTCTATTACAGCTTTTGATTCAGCCCCTGATTACGCCAGAATCTCACATTCTGCCCTTTTCAAAGCAATTTTTAGCCCTTTGGGCAAACTAAAAATAATATTGAAGTGTAGAATAAAAAACAAACCAGCAACAGCCCTCATGACATATAAACAGATCACATAATTTTTCTTCAATGATTCTTTAGTAATTTCTACATACTGTGATTTTCCAAGGCTACAGTCAGAATTATGCATTGGTAAATAGGGTAAGAGAAAGTGGAAATTACAGATCTAGTGGTCAATGGCATAAAACAAATCTAAAAGAGCTGAGGGGAGAGGTTAAGTGCTATGCTAGTTAATAAGAATGACAGCTTGCTTTGAATACTCATGCTGACTGCCCAAGATATTGAATAAACCTCATTTAAACCAATTTTCATTATTTGTAGAGTCTGCGTTAGGCATCTATCATTGTCAGTGCTATTAATATTCTTTTCAGAGACCACATTATCAGCATATTCAAATGAAAGCTTTCCTTTTCAATATTTATTAACTCATTAATATTTCTTGGTAGTAATATCCTGGTTGTAATATCCAAATTAGTGCATACTAAGGTATTTTCTACTGATCAAACTTTCTGAATTAAAAAAAAAAAAATATTCTCCAGTACTAAAACTGTACTTGAGCTCCTGGAATTCTGCTTTCTTTTTATACTATTTATGTGAATGGCATTTAAAATTTACATTTTTGTATTTTTTCAGTAGGTACCAGTAAACCAGAGCACATCTTAGTGAGCTGACCAAATGTGAACTACGAATGAACGAGGATATGAAAGTTAATTTGTCTTACCCGGGTTACAGTCTGTGAGGAGGGAGCAGATGGAGAGGAGAACTTTAGAAATGGTTAACGCTGGACTCCAGTTGTCTTTTAAAATGTCCAGGCAGATGACGCCTTGGCTGTTAATGTTACAGTGGTAGATCCTTGTCCGGAACGTTACCTGGAAAGGAGAGCGTGTCTAAGTACAACAGCGTTCAAGCCAATCATTACACAATTATTAAGCCATGAAAAATCATAGGGATAAACATTCTGCTTTCCAGGCTGAAATGACAGTACTCTGCTACTGCTGGTTAGAGACTGGGCAAGACAAAATAAAGGAAGTAAACTCTGCCTCTTGCATCTGTGGCCAGCAGTGAAACTGGTTTGTGCAGGCTGAGAACGGGACACATTTTCTGAGCTTCCTCTTGCCTTGGTCATCAACCTCGTTATTTTGTATACGGCCAAAAAAAGCTATTCCAGCCCCTGATCTGGACAATGTTCATAACTCAGGTCCACAGCTCTTTCACACTTTGAAGGGAGTCAGAACAAGACAGATTCTTCTACTGTCTTCATCTGTTCATCATTTGACACAATAGATAAAGCTGTAAAAAAAATGCGGAGGCATCACAGCAGTGACTCCTGAAAAAACTGAAGTGAAATATTTTTGAGAAAGGCTGCTCAGATAAAATGCTTTTATTTCCAAATTTTAAGTTACATTTTTATCAGTAGGATTGTTTACAAAACTTTTTGGGTTTTTTGGTAGTTTATTTTGATGATTTCTGTATCCATTTTATATTGTCTTCCAGGTGATCCTATAGGTAACAAACCAAGGAGGTTATTTTAGCCCAGAATAATGTCCTTCTTCTTCAAGTTGAAGACACAGGCTTTTTATTTTAAGAGAAGCTCAGCTATGAAAGCTCACTTCATAGTTCAGAATGGATACTGGGGCTACTGGATAAGAAGGGACAATGTGAAAAAAACACCTCATTGGAGTTCATGAAGGACTAATTTGTCCATCAGTTCTACCCAAATGACAAGTCCAACCAGATGGTTTCAATGACATGTTCATGAAATCTAAAGTTAAGACGCAGAATTTCAGACATCTCCCTCACCAGCAACAGCCCTGCCAAGAGAGGGGCTGAGCAGGCAGGAGACAACAGCAGGCAAAGCACACCCCGACTCAGGGGGGAAGCTGTGCTCTTCACTCCGCTTGGACAGTGCTAATGTAAGCTGGGAGTGCTCACACACCCATCCCTGCCCTGCCTCAGATAAACCCGTGTCTGGAGAGTGATGCAGACTGGTGAAAGGTGCACTCCTCTTCTGATTTTGCCCAATATCAGAGATCTCAGTGATCTGAGTGGGATTATCTGGGATCTCTGGGATCTGAGTGGGCCACTTAGCAAGCAGAAGAGAGAATACAAGTGAAAGAACACGGTACCTGGTTTACTTCTATTAAAAAAAAAATTAAAAAAGTAATTCCCGAGCACACTGAAAAACTCTGTCCCTTTGGATTAAATCAAGAAGCTTTGACAAAATAATGGAAAGAAAAGGTAGTAGATTTATGGTATTAGAACATTGCATTCAACAAGAAATACTTCTTCTCATAAGTACTTTTCCACATAAATCTGAAAAAATGCTTTTGGAGCCCATTGTCATGCACCAGTGAGTTCTGTACCAAAGAACCCTACTAAGCAAGTTCATCTGTTTTTAAATGCATCTATATCTAAAGGTATTGCTAATTATTAGGATAATCTGACAGTTCGCCACTCCATACCCTAAATATTTGTACATTCTTTTATTTTTCCCCTTCACTTGTGGTTTTGCTTATTGTTTTGCAGCATAAATGCTTCACTTCTGGGACTTCTGTGAGATTTTAAAATATTTCTGGCACAATGATCTCAATTAATCTAAACGCTACAGCCAGATGATCTATTTTCTCCCCCTCATTAGAAGCCCAAGCAGATTCAGCATTTGGAGGGAAGGAAGTCTTCTGCAAGACCAAGAAAGTTATTTATTTAAATAATTATCATTTGGTGATAAATTTAAATGTTTGTCTGCAAAGGGAAGCTATTTTGAACAAGGAAGGTTACAAATTGTCTTGGGGTGCTTTTATGATGCTGTATCCCCTATTGCCTGCTCTATGCCCAGATATGAATCCTGTGCCTTTCTGTGCCTTTAAACTGGGTGCAGGAGATGGGGGAGAGAAGCCAGACGAATTCTTCAGCGCGGTTTTGTGTTCAAGGACACACACACTCCCCTGCGCTCTCACAGCTGCAGAACCGAGGGAGCACCTTCCTGCTTTTAGCCAGCTTTCAGCTCTGTTTCTCAGGAGAGAGACGGAGAGTTAAAATTCTTTGCTTTTTAGCTAGCCTGCTAGCTGAGGCCAGAGTTTTTTCCTTGGGACTTTGGTTTCTTCTTCTTCTCTTCAGGACTGTTCAGCAACACCAGAACATCACCAGGAGGCCTTACACCATCACCTGGAGGGGCCCACGCCAAACCCCAGTCCTGGAGAGGAGCAAGTTACACCCACAAAGGACTCTGAATCTACTCGGGTTTTCTCCACAGCAAGAGGCTTTATTATTTATTATTAATGATAAATAATAAAATAAATATTATTCATTCTTTTTTGGTGCCTGTGTGCACCCTGCTTGTTAAATAAATAGGGTTTTTTTTCACTTTCCTCTGAGGAATTTCCTTCTGAACCTGGTGGGGGAGGGATTGCTGAAACCTGCCTGCTCATTTCAGACATTTTCCTCCAAATTTATCTCAAACTGGGACACCAATGCACAAAAGCCATAAACTGCCTTACACAAACTGCATGTCAAAAGTGTCCAGAAGGGGAGATGGTGTGAAGGACCAGCCCGTGAATTGTAAGTGCTCATTAATTCCCCAGGTAGATTAACTCCAGGAACTCTTATACTCCAGTTAGAAGTGAATCAGTGACTGCTTCCTAGCAGGATGTCCCAGGACTCAGGCAAACACCTTCTTAATTTTAAGTATTGTATGCTAACTTTTCAGTACACTGTTGAAATAAAGTTCCCGCTGAAGTATTTTACCTCAACAAAGGTGCTTCCCTATTTCCACGATGAAAAATTTGAGGACTTTATTCTGTGGCATCTAAATACACTGAGTAATAAGATATGTGTGGTCTCACTGAATGTGGGGGAAACACTGAATCCATTGCACAGATTAAATTATACCCTCTAAAATATTTATAGACAGGTCAGTCTGAGCTTGTAACCTGCTTCAGAGAAGGTCATCAATCTGAGCATGTATTTTAATGTGTAACTGTTCTGCTGCCAGCAGAGAGGACAGACACTGCCACACGTTCCCCTGCCTCAGCTGCTTCTGAAGCACTGAAGCAAGGACACTGGGAATTTGGCAGGATTCAGAGCCACTGAGATGAATGGAGGTAGATCATGTCTTTCATAAACTGTTCAACACTCCATTGCCATCTCAGGCTGCCTGGTGGATAAATGTATGTGTGATTACACATGTTTGCAGTTGGAAGGCCATTTTTAGAAAATGCTTAGACCTGAAATGTAGCATTTTTTCACTATGAGCACATATTAAACCTGTGACATTGAGAAAGGCAAGATAAGGCTTGCTGCTTACCACTGACAATGTCACCGACTTGCCAAACATGCCAGTGCACTTTAAAATGCCTGCCTAACACAGAGGCATTTTAAATATTTAAATAATCAACATATTAATTATTTTATAATGACAATACGTTATATTTTATTAATTTTAGTATTGAAAAATCAATTCAATTAATTAACGAAAAGAATCACAGTGTTTAGAATTGCAACAGAAGCTGTATTAATGCCAGCCTTAATACGCTGGAAACTGTGGCCTGAAGGTGCCAGGTAACAGAGTTCTTACCCCAAGGCAGCAGAGTACAAATGGGATGACACATTGCTTTCCTCACCCATGTATTGCTTCAAATTGCTGATAATGTGGGAAATGCTGACATGTAACTTTCTAGATGTTGTGCTTACCATACCTGCATTATAAGGTTATGCAGAGTCCTCCTATTACACGTGTAGAGAGAAACCATGTGACAATACCATTCCAGGGGAACTGCATTTTCTTTATTTTGGTCATATTTTTACCTGTGATGTCACTTAAATGTTTCCTCTAAATGGAGCACTCTAATTCCATTTATCCCCTAATGAAAACACCTAAACAATCCCATACAGGGGCTCAAGGGAGTGTGTGGGTGTGCAGGTAGAGTTATCTTCAGACAACTGAATGGTAGAGAAGCAATTTATGGGTTTTCTTGAACAATAAGTGATCCCTATGGATTCATTCTCTTTCGTTCTGGGATTTAAAGAGTGTACCTAATTTTTGCTGAATAAAAGTACAGGTCAGGAAAATGTGGATTATGGGAAACAGGGAAAAATGGGACTACCTTCTGAAAACTGTGAGTACTACAAACAAGCTTCCAAAAGGTAATGATAAGGAATTCATATTCAGTCAGTTTTGGAAGTAAACAATAAACAATAATAAACTCATCTGTTAATCTACTGCTGAATGCCAAACATATAAAGCTATGGCTGGCTGTTAACTGAGTTAAGTTTTAGGACTGAAAAAAGACTGTTTTAAAATATAACTATAAAACCTGGAAAGAGGAAACTAAGATGGATTTCAGTTGAGTGATTTGAGGCAACTGGTTGAAGGTAAGATAAATATTTTCTGTATCTCAGATTGATTTTAAACATCAGTCTTCCAGCATAAAAATAACTTACTATCTCTCTTTTGCATCGAGGTCTAAACCCAACAGTCACTATNCCAGTTTTCCAGCACGATGTAGTCTTAAAATAACTTCCTATCTCTCTTTTGCATCAAGGTCTAAACCCAACAGTCACTATGGTTCCTGGTATCCATGAATTGCTTAACCTTTGCTGTGGGATTCAGGGAGAGACATGTAAAGGTACCACGGCTCTGGTAGGGCTGGTCCCACAAACATCTCACACACTTTCAGGCTCTGTTGAATTCAGTTGCAATCTTCTTCAAAAACATATCAGGAGGAAGAAATGATTCCCCAGTTTTACAAATTACATGCAAGGGGTTACATTGTGCCCTCAGGGTTTGCTTTCATCAGCCTGTTTGGGTTCAAACGCTCACCTCCTGTTTCTCAGTCACTGGAGCCTGGTGACTGTGTAAAGAGAGAGCTAAGATCCCCAGAGCCAACAGGAGAATAAACAAAAACAACCTCCTTTTGCTCAGCTAACACTGGAAGCAGAGCTGAGATCCCAGGGCTCTCATTCCCACGATTTTGGAAAGTTCCTTTTAAGACCTTTCATTTCTTACAAGGATGGAATCCTGCATCCCTGCCTGAGATGAAATTTCTGTCTTCCTCAAATATTCCCCAGGAGTTCTGCTTTAATAAAACTGCAGTGGCACTGCCTGAAGTGGAAGAAGTTGTACTGCATACAGAAAAGGTTATCTATATATTAAAAGAATATGGTGCCATTTATGATGATGTTCATAGAGCTCAGGAGAGAGTAAGTTGCTCCCACCTCAGTTTGTCAGACTTTATGAGCAATACATTTGTCTGCTCAGACAGAGAAAATAACAACAAGATTGGGCCTACACTCTTTAGTCATATGAGAAAAATACTCAAAAACAATCTAAATGAAAAATATATACAGCTCTGAATGACACCATGTTCATGCAATAACCTTTATATTAATTAGCACCCTTTAATTTCTTACAGAGTGCACTTCATTTCTCTATGAGCACTGAGGCTGCCTTTCTAAGACAGGGTGGACCATTTCCAGTTTGTTAGTACAGATTTGTAGCATGCATGCACATGAACAATTGTCAAGATACTTACTGGTTTATCACAAAAAGTGCATAATAAATGACTGACCATATGATGCTCACTATTAAAGAACACATTTTAAGTTTACACCAAGAAATGAGCTTCATCCAGTTCTCAAAACACTAGCTTACATCTAATTTTAGTTGGTAAAAACCAGATATAATTTATTTTATTGAAGGAAAATATATGGTACCTGCATCAGCAGGAAATAATAAACTGTGATTACTTTTGCTTGACCTACAGAAAAATCTGATATGCAAACTGTGCTGTGCTCCTTTGGCAAAATGCACCATGCGAGACATCAGCAGCTAAAAGTGGTAACGATTTAAATGGATGTAATAGCATCCACATGAGTTAACCTTTAATATTACTGAAAATGAATCAGTATGCAATGTGAGTAATTATTCATTATATTCATGGTAATTATGAAGCCGAGTAACTACTCACACTTTCTCATTGAACACTATTGCAGGGGAAAAAACATTGAATAAGCACAGCAGCACCAAGCATCTAGATTATATAAATGCACTCATTTTTCACATGGATTTAGCAGCAGGAAAAGTAAAAAGGGACCTTGATAATCTTTTCTGTATCTAAGAGGGCAAATAAAAAAAAAAATCCTAAACAGTACAAAGTTTTCTGAAAACAAAGGAAGAGGAGGAGAGGACAAGGGAAATGGATTACTGTTTGGGTTAGGGACGTTCAGAATAGAAACAAAATGGTAATATGCCAAGCATCAAAAGCTTTCTCTGACAAAGTCACTACGAATTTTTATAAAATGATTTTCATATAATCAGCATAATCTTTCTTATAATTAGTAGTTCTATATGGAAAGTCAGCAAAAAAGTTCTCTTATAGAAAGCGAAGTTTTTTTAAGATTTACTGGCCATTTAACTTTTATAAAAGAAATCCTCCATTTTGAAGTTTAAAGTATGCAGGCTGTACTGTCCAATGTGTACACCTCTCTCATTTCACCAGTGTGCTCCTGCATGGTGCTCCAGGCATGAGACTTTATTTCTAGACTTTATTCTAAGAAACAGGGGCCTTTTTTTCCTCACCCAATTCCAACAGCTGTTGGGTATTTAGGTACTCCCTACATGAGAAGTCCTAGGCAGATTGACTCCAAAACTAGTAGTTTTTTGTCCTGATCAGTTCATCTGCTCTCATTTTATAGCAACATTTTATAGATGTGCATAAAATTCTTTCTCTCACATCCATGTACATTTATCTGTGTGTGTGTGTAAAAGAGGACAAGAAACAGCATTAACATATTATGTATTTTTAGATCACATGGATTTTATGCAGTAGTAAAACATGCTTGATACAGCAAAATTATGTAGCTTCTGAAATATCCCATAGACAACACAAGATGCCTTTTGAAAATACATTTGACAAGCAGTATGAAAACCACTGCTGTGAGGCAGAAGATATTCCCCATAAAATGCCTCTACAGGCCCTCTTACGAGTGCTGGGTATTCATAGGAAATCGGAAGAAATGACAAACCACCTAAGTCTTGGTGAAGTAAAACAGGAGGAGTTTAGTTGGATAGAGCTGTTTTCATCAAGGCTAAATAAATCAATAGAAACTACTGATACAAATTAGTGTATTATAAACAGAGTGAATAAGGAGGTTATTCATTAGAAGAATCATCGGCAATTCAATTTGCCAATTACTAGAAGAATTATCAGATTAATGAATTTAAAGGAAATCTCAGAGATTTACTTAGCGTTGCCTTATCAAATACATATTTTACATTTATTCACAATAAAATGTAGTTATAGATTCTCTCCTCAGCCTAACATATTTCTGCTCACATCTATGTCCTCCGCTTTAAAACTCTCATTCTGTCATTTTGAGAGACATTACAGTTTCTTAAGCAGCCACCTGGCTCCTGTCCGGAGCCCTGCACTGGTTCAGTGTCACCTGAAGACATCACAGACTCACAGAATGGTTTGGGTTGGAAGGGATCTTAAAGATCTTCTAGTTCCAACCCTCCTGCAATGGGCAGGGACACCTTCCACTAGACCAGGTTTCTCAAAGCCCCATCTAACCCGGCCGTCAACACTTTAAGGGGTGGGGCATCCCAGGGATGTTGACCTATGGAACAAACTTTTTCGCTGCAGGTGGTGCAAGCATGGGAACCGCACTCTGCAGCTCACATGCCTGGGAAGAGCTGCTCCTAGAAGAGCAGGATTCGGGCTGATCCTGCTGTCTCTGACAATGGCCTGCTGGTGGTAGGCTGTCCATTTCTCCCTCTGAAAGACTCCCCTGCATCTGATTTCTGCCTGCAAACACCCAAAGACTTCACTTGCTGGGAAAACCTGCCAACTCCATTTATTGTCATGGATGAAGGATTCCCAGGCTGCTCTCAGCAAGAAGATGCAAATAGAAAGGCTGGGTGAGAAGAACAAGGGAGCACGGAGGCACAGCGAAGGGGCCGTGGGAGGCAGAGCTGTGGGAATGCATTGGGTGAGGCACCGCCACACCATTGGGAGGAGGAGGATGGGGAGGGCAGGAGGCAGCTGAAAAAAGCTGTGAGCAGCCCAGCACGGCACTGAGAGCTAACAGGATGTGACAGAGGCTACGAGAGAAGTATGACGAGGCAAATGAATGTAAGGGATAAGGTTGACAGGAGACCATTGCATTTGAAGGCTACCCTTATGATGGCGATATCTGGGAAGAGGGGCAAGAGGAGGTAGGCTGAAGCCCTGCCTGCATCAGGGTTGCAGAGATGGTAAAAAAGGGTTGATCAAACGGGCTGTACTTCAGGAGTTTTAGAGCTTCAAGTGTAAATTGTGTTAAGAGTAATGCATGCAATTTAAAGCGCATGTCGGCCTTGTAAGGTTGATTCTAACAATTTAGGTTAGAAATACCAAGGAATGCTTATTTTTTTGCATCTACTCTTGTAAGCACCGTTTTTCTATTACACTGAAGATAAAAGTGTCCTTACAGCCAGTCACATGTAAAACAAGTATGTACACGTAGAGTAGAAGCCAGGAACAAAAGGAATTGGCTCTCAGCCCCCCTTCAGTAAGGCTGAACTTAAAAAATAGGTTGAAAGTGCCTACCATAGGAGAAGAATTCCACATAAGGATATTTAGTGCATTGAGATTAGTGCTATATCACAATTATGTATTAAAAAAACCTGAAGAGATGTTTAATATTGCCATTAAGATCAGATTCTGTAGACATTGTGCATTATATTTAAAAAGGAAAGGGCCCCCCTTGCAGTCCAACAGCTGATTTAAACCATCTAGGCTTTCAAGTGCTGAGAACAGTTTTTCAGACAGTCAATAGGCATGGGAGATTTACATGGAGGAACCAGAGTTTTCTGTTATTTTAATTTTGATTTAGAGGTGATTTAGCATACTGCAGCTTTCAAGTCCTACAAACCACTTTTCAGTCAGCTGAGATTAAAGTCCCTAGCAAGATTAATTGTAGAGTTGGGATTAAGAGATTTTATAAATCACTCAAATTCAAAAATAAAGCTAGGAGAGTACTAGGATAATGAGAGATATATCCATATTGTATCAGCCACAGCTAAATTGAATTGACACTGTAATAGACTGAACGTAGTCAAATATGAGAGTTGAAGTTATTAATAAAGATTATTCTTGATGAAAATGCAGACACAACTGCAGTGACAATTCCTGCGGGGCAAGTTCTCTTGAAGAGCATTCATTTTTATACAAACACCTGTACAAAAGACTGGTATGGCTTCCTGATTTGTCAAGGCTTTCTGCTCCAGAGGGACAGTATGCAGGATAATGAAATTATTGCCTTTCCTTCAGCTGTGTAGTGTACACAAAGTTGAGGTGTTAAATTTGTAGTGATGGCTAAATTTTAAAAGATCTCAAATCAAAACCTTGCATACTTGGGGAATTCACTGATTTCTTATGTAGACTGAGGACAGAAATTGAGCTGAAATTCCTTCTGTCAGGCCAGGCTGACTAAAAGATACCCCCCTACTCAAATACACACGAACATATTCATACATAATCATACATGTACACCCACAGATACACACACATACACCCTCCCACAACAGACATCTATGCACAGCTAGATCCCATTCAATACCCCAAAGAAGGAGCTCAAGAGAGAGAGAGCTTTCCTCTGTGAAAGCCAAGGGGTGAACTGTCTGAATCCATTAAGGATGAAAGGAAGATAGTTAGCAGGAAAAAGAAATCTCAAAGGTATTTCTAAAAAAGGTTGAAGGGGTCATTAAGCCACTGAAAAAATGTAAGGTTATTTCCTTGGCAGGTCATCTAGGCATTTTATTCATTTCTGCTCTGAACAGGGCACAGCTTTGTCTATTTTTCAGCTTGCTACACTACAAGGGAGGTGCTGTATTTTTGGGCTGAATGAAACCTCACCTTGTGACAGAGACTGAAGCCTCAGCAGCATCTGGCCTTTAGCAGAAAGTGAGCTCATGACCACATCTATGCCTCACTTTGTGTGTTCCACACCTTCCTTCTGTCTGGCATCTCATAAAACCAACGTGACACTGAGGATGCAGCCGTGAGGAGAACAGCGATCATGCAGCCCGCCTGCTCTCTTGCTGACTCAGCCAACGAGGTGCTCAGCTCATTTCTGCAGTGCTACAGCAGCTTCCTCACAGTGGAGGCAAGGAAGCATTTTTAATTGATTAGAGCCTCCCAGAAAGCCAAAGGTAATTTGTTAGTTCTCAGATGAGCTGTTCTAAAAATCTTGTTTTCTGGTTGTAGAGCTAAATCAGAGTTAGGCTGGGCTGGCCCTCCATCACTCCTACTCAGGCTGAATTGGTCACACAGAGATAAACTTTTTGGGGGAAGAACAACTCCCTCCTCTGAATAAGTGTGCTGCAATTGTGAGTGAAGCCAAATGCCATTGATTTATAAGGAAAGCAGAGCTGAAAAGGTCAGTGACCTCTGGCTCAAAAAATTCGGAGTCCAGTTTCAAGGCATGTGACAAAGCTGAAATACTGAAACATACTGACTTCAAAGGGGAAGAAATTAATAGTGTGAGAGCAAATTATTCTGTGATGGTGAAGAGTAACTGAATTTGACACTATGCTTATGGTTTAACTTTGGAAAGACGTTGACAGGGTAGGGCAGACAAAAAGAAAACGATGGATCCATAGGGAAAAGACTTGGTGCAGACTGGAAGCGAAACCTGATGACAGTGATGTGTTGCTATACAAAACTGGAAATGTAAACTGGACCACACAGCAGAATTAATGTGGAAAATAGAGATAAAACTTGAAAATCTTAAGATTGTTGGAGGCTACAAAGGTGTAAAAACTGATGAAATACCTAAAAGTGAAAGTTTGGATAGATACTTTTTCTTTGTTAAACAAAACCTGAATGAAAGAGTGATTCACTTTCTTTTATGTGATAAAGGCAAAGTAGAAAAGCAGATTAACTATCTAGAAGAGCAAATGAAAATTACTTTGTACATTTGTTAAAAAAACCCCCCAAAATATAGGTAGAATATCTTAACTTCTTGTGCAAATGTAGTCTCTATTGCTTATTTTAATTAATGTTTTCCAACATGCAACAGGGTGCCCAGTGATCAGAATAGGCATCAACAGTGTCTATAGAAGAAACTGGATCCCTCAGAAAATATAAAGAACTTTGTGTAATACAAAGTAATGCACTACAAATATATTTTAATGATGGTAGTAAAAATAAAAGACACGTATCCAAAATCCATTTTTAATGTATTTTTCTTATTTTAAAAATTATTTTACCCTCCTCAAGATCCATGTGTGACATACACATGCATGATAACGGAGTGCACGACATCTGAGAACAGATAAAGAAATGGGATCTTTCTGCAGATTTTAACACTCTGTGGATTAGGCCCCTTAACAGTAACTAAGTTATGTGACATGGGAATTTGCCTTTGGAACCTCAGGCTGGGTCAAGTAATTGCATCTGGGAAATACAGTTTCTGTTTCTTCCCAGGTTTTTTGTGGTCACATTTTTGGGAGATCAATTTTGACAGTACTCATTTAAATGTTTCCTTACTTCATAGTGAATGAGGGATGAAAATGGCCCACAGAAATCTCAGGAGTAATTTATGAATTCAATCATAATGAAAAATGTGAATTAGACCTTTTCTACTACGTTCTTACAGGGAGGTAATCTTGCCAAAACTCAGGATACATTTTATGTCTTTCTCAGTACATTTCACAGTCTTGTACTTTATCCCTAGGTTTTTTAGGATGATAGAGCCATAAGGAGTTAGAAAAACTAGAATATAATTACAAAAAAAACCTAAGGTGATCTGTGTCCATAACACTAGAACCCACGATTTTGAGAATAGCACAAAATATCCCAAATCTTGTGGTGAAGTAGAAGAGATGCCAACACCAGTGACACAGATAGCACCACACCGTGAGGCCATGTGTTATGTTCCACGTACTCAGTACCTTTCTTTTGCTAGAAATCACCTTGGGCAGAACATATTTAACCACCCTTTCCCAGCAATGCTGACTGGCAGCAGCTACCTTATGAGAAGCAGTGGTCTTCCCATGCTGCTTTATTCAAGGGATTTCCCTATTTTACCTATGAATGAGTTTCATAGGGTTTGGAAAATAGGTGTAAGGAACAGTTTGAGAGGTCGTACAGATGGACTGAAAAGAGGGGTAAGTTAGAACTGTGGCTGAAGTGAATAGAATAAGAATCCATGTGTACAACACATGCTTATGACACAGTTATATCTGACATTAGTCCCCTGTGCACAGACACTCATTACTTTCTTACAGATGAAAATTTCCCTCATCACAAATACTGGCCTTTTAGTAATACAATATGGCATCATCAATTCTCTTTTCCTTTATCAAGCAGTACATTTTCAAATGATTTATATGCACACATTTCTTACAATGACAACTGGCATCAAGATAAAGGCAGACAATAAAATCTATTACGAAGCAGGACAAGAACCACCTCTTCGCTTGACGTTTCATTAATAAGCAATGCACAGCTGCACTACTCACGTCTCAAAATAATACAGTCGCCAAGCACGAGTGCAGTTTGAAAAAGACTTTACCTTGTGGTGAAATAGCAAACTGGACCTTCAACTTCAATTTGAAAAGGATGTTTACTGCATATACTGCCTCAAGATTCAACGGATTCAACAGGGAGAGTGACAAAAGACATCTCTGTAACTTGTCTTTCACAGCTAGTTCTTAAGTTTTAGTTCTCTGAGAGAACTTCAAGCTCTATTTTATATACCATACAGCCATTCTATCCCCTAAATAATATAATTTTAATTTTTTGGGGGGACTGAACGTAACCCTTGCATGGCAGCTACCGCAAACAGACTAAGACCAGGAAAGAAGTAAATAAATAGGGCCTGTTAAAACAGACCTTGTACAGCCAGTGGGCTGGGCTGGGGGAGGCAGGAAGAACAGGACAGGGGCAAGAACAGAACAGGACTGACTCCAGCTCAGTGTGCCCAGAGCTTTAATTAACTCAAGGAGAAGTTATAAAGTTTCAAAGTCTTCACTGTGTAACAACAGTTGCCTAAATCTTAAACTGTGCAGTCACTACAGTGTACAACTCCTCTAAGGCCTCTCAGTGACCTCACGGCTTCTCTAAACTGGAACACTACAAGTGGGAAACAAAGTTAGGTAATCTCTAATACTGCTATACTGACCCATCTTTAGGTTACTGTCTGGGAACGTCCAATTTACAGAATGCCAAGTGCTTTGCATTCACATTGACTTCTCTCTCTTTTAATGCTTCTAATCCTTCTATTATAGACCAATGTGGTACACTCATCCTTTCATAAATGCATCAGAAAGAAGGTAAATAGTTTTGATCTCATAGCTCCTTTCATGGGGCTCTTGCAGACACACTCTCCAGGGGGGCAAGGTGAACAATTCACCTCTTCTTACTTTGTTTCATGGAAGACAGCCCCATCAATTTATTTGATTCTATTAACAGCTCTGTGGGATAAATTTTTCCCGGTTTCTGTTCATATTAGTGAACATATGTCTTAAGATTTGCACTCAGTCTTCCAGATAAGGTCTTCCAAGTATCTTGTATCTGACATAAGTAATTCCTTCTGTCTGCAGGCCAGAGGATGCATTTTAGGAGGATGTTTGCCTGTTTTACAAATGCATTAGGCAGGTGGTTTGTAATAATCCTGTGATCATCCAATAAAGCCCCATTTTGATATCCTCCTCAGCAATTATTACTATTGGTTACAGATGATGCTCTGTACTGCCACATTCCACCCCATTTCTGTTTTTCCAGTCTTCTTAACCACTAGATTTTTCATGTTTGACATTTCAAGTTGATCATGGTAATGATCTTCACCTTCATGTTATTGATACAGTTCTCTGTTTCTGGTTGGTATCATTATAAACAGCATTATAAAAAGAATCTTTAAGGAATTCTGTAAATCTCTGTCACTCTAGTTTCTTGAATTTGGAGCCGTATTTCCACATTCTTCCAGAAAATGGATATAAAGCTATTACTTATAACTTCATAACAATAGCGTACCTTGCACCTGCAGAGGCAATTTACATGGGGTACTGAAATAGGTGCATATTTTTGTCCAGACAGCCATACATGCCTGGTGAATTATATAGGTCAACAGGAAAGATTAAGTATCTTCAGCTACTTATAAAGGGTGCAACTCAAATATAAGCGCTTTCATATTAGAAACAGATCCAAATTAAAAAAATAGCTACTGGAAATTATGCAACCTTATGATAAGTAAATCCATATCCATTCATCTATACTGGCAGCATGCAAGCAAATTTTAGCCAGTTCTTTAAATTCTTTCTATCAAAAGAGTCAAGTTTAAAAATTCATTATTGCTTTGAAAGTTTTATGTTTCATCCTAAAATAATATACCAACATACACATCAAAAAATACCATAAGAAGAAGACTCCTATCAGACTTTGAATATCCTTCTACTAACCTTGGGTGGTTTAAAAGGATAGTCCGGTGAAAAGGTTATGTCAAGGAAGAAAACTCCACCTTCATATACAGACCCTGGAGGCCCCAGTATAGTTGACCTCCATTCATAAATGTTGTCTCCTTTGGGTCCAGCACTAAAATAGAAAACAAAAATATAACATAATAACCACATACAATCAAGGATATACTGCATCAGTTATACTCTACCAGTAGTACCACTGGTTTTGCTGTAACACCAGAAGCTAAAATTGTGTATCACATTCATTAAGTTAGTCCCCCATAGAACATGCATCTGATGTCCTAAGCTCTGTCAGAGAAGTGATATATTCAGCCAGGAAGAAGTATTAAAATCACATCATAAATTATTCAAATAAGCACAGAAAAATTCCCAACTGTCTTATCTCAAATATTTTAGTGGGCAGATGTGAAGTATTTACAGTGCAAGGATATAGCAGACTTTGCTGAGATGTCTTGTCACTGTCTTGCTTCACAAGCCATCCTATTTTCACCTACCTCCTCATCCACCTACCTGCTCAGTCAGTAGCAGTGTAATTACACACATTACACAGCACAGACTGTACTAAAGACTGAGCAGGGTACAAACAACCTTGCAGCTGCACTTGCTCCTAACCTAAGGTCTCCAGTCACTAGCACAGAAGGCTGCTTTACTCTGCAATCATTGCCCTGTCTTAAAAATAATATAAACAGGAAGCGGGTTAAACATTGTACTACGTTAATTCAAAGTCCTTGGTTAAAAACTGTACTGTTAAAAACAGTACTGAAATAACATTTAAAATGTACAAAACATAATCCTGTATGAAACAAGAAAAATCTCTCACCCGTATGGTGAATTCTTGAAAAAAAATGAAATTAAATACTAACTAATAGAAGTCCTTGGGTATGACTCTTCTAAAGCAAACACAGCCTCCTTTCATACAACATAATGCCTGTCCATACAAATACGTATTTTACTCAGGATGGCCTCTTAAGGCATATGAAGACTTCTTTTCTGTTCACAGCCTGCTGATACCAGTCACTGATACAGGACCTGAATTTTAATTAGGATCAATTGGAATGGTGACTTCCAGATATCTGATTAATATTTTTTAGAGGAAGGCAGTGCTGGTAGATATCTCAAATAAGTGATGTGGCATTGTCTTAAAGCACTTCTTGTGAAACAATTCTTGTTATGTTCGCAATAAGGTTTCTGCAGCTTACAGGGGTTTGTGGAATAACTCCGAGTGTAGAACAGCTGAAAGCTCTTGGCTATGCTCCATGCCTCACAATGTACCCAAGGCATACAATTATTATACAACATCATGTCATGTTCACTGCTCAACTATTCGTTTTGTTCACTGAAAGTTAATAAAACCCTCTTTCACCTACAATTCCTTGGGCTCCCTTCATTAAAACTTCTGACTGCACGATTCCCTGCATACAGCTGCATGGCTTAGTCCTGGGCAGAGTACTTCATTAGTCATGGTACCTACATCCATTTTCTGTAATAGCTGTTAATGCTTCTTGGCTTTCTAAACTACCTTGCTTTCTCAACAGTAATGGGTTACAGAGACTATAACATTATGGAACGTTCATTTTCTATCAGCCATAGTACCAAAACTAGCAATTGTTTTAAAGATAAAATCTGGCTTTTTAAGTGTCACAATAGCAGAAGTGTTGCCATCCATATTTCACAGTGTCGATAATACATCAGGTTGCTAGCTGCCAAACAAATTTAATTTACCCAGTTCTCAGTTTGCATTAACCTTTGAATAATAAAGCACAGCTGAGACTGCTGTAAGAAACAAACCAGAGAATGAATAATTAAAACCACCTCCACCGCCTTTAGAAAGACCACTCCTGAGTCAACAGGGAAGGTTTAATTGTGACTGAACTAGGCATTAAGGGGCTAATTGAACTCTTTATAAGCCCAAACAAATGCAGTCCTACACCAGTGGTATGGTATATAACTCTCACAGAAAATAACACTCCTAAAAAAAAAAAAAATAAAAAAAAAAATCAGGCAATTATTTCAAATAGAAAAGACAAGAAGCAAGGCAAGTCTAAATCTTACACCAAAAAAAGCCCATAATATGTGAAAGGAATCCCTTCTATTTTTCTGCAGGAAAATGTTCTAACACTTAAAGAAGCAATGCCTCAGTTGAGGCCAGCAGGTTAAAGTGGAAGTGATATAAATGCACTCCCAGAGAAATAGTTGGAAGTAAGTAACAAAAGCTAGCCCTAACTCTTTCAGAACTTATTTAGCCAGGAGGGGATGGTTGGGCCCTTTCTGGATTTGAGTGAGGCTCACTTTTTTGATCAGAATTCTCTTTGATAGTGTCATTTTCATACTGTATATCATTTTTATTTGTTTTGCCTATTTATTTAATTGCATTAACATTTGAAATGAGCAGTCATTAATTAGAATAGTTGGAAAACGCTCCATCTGCCAGTTGAACTGTTTCGGCACGTCCAGCTACAAGCCCAGCCTGATCACATTCTGAGGATGCTGATTAACATTAATTGAAGGTTTTCTTTGCAAATGAGAGATGAAGCTTTATTAAGTATTATTATTAATTTGAAGAATAGCTTAAATTGTATGGAGTGTGGGAAGACTGCTGTTATTGACGCCGCCTGTTTGAGTGCTTGCTGGCAGCAGGGCTGTTCAGCCATGTGAAATACCAGCCCATGTGCACAGGCAACAGCTGGTATTAAGGGCAACAGCATGCACAAGCATCACAGTTTTTCACTTGTGCATTAATAATACAGAAAGTTTGACAGGTGTATTATCTTTGTTTTCCTTCTTTCTTAATTGTTAAGCCTTTTATTTATCCACATTACTGGCAATCAGAACAGGCATCACCAGAGAAAGTTCCCATATGTGCAAGACCTCAGCCAGAGCCTTATTCTATAAGGTTTAAAATGCAAGAGGATTTAATTACCCTTCTCTCTACATGGATATCTGCCCGACACACTGAAGCCCAAATGTTTTACATTCAGTATGATTTATATTCCAGCCCTATTAAAGTTACTGGCAACCAAACCACAGATCTCAAAGGAAGTGCACCAAACAGCTCAGTGCCTGAAGTTCTGTAATCTTTGGAAGGATGGATTCAGATGTGCACCCTCTCAGCAAAGGGCAGACTGAATCTGTCTTTAGCTCAGCTGACCCAGGGACAGGGCTCACACGAGCTGCCTGCGACAAGCCTACTGCTACAGCAGTTGTCTCCAAGGGAGAGAGAATGGTGGCTGGGCAGCTCCAGGTGGAAGTGGATGAACTACAAGGTGGTTAGGAGGACAGGTCTGCCATCAGACCAGCAGTGCAGCCTCCCAGTGTGAGCCCAGATGCTGACAACCCAGAGACTCTGCAGGGTGGGGAAATCAAGGAACCAGCAAAGAAGCTGTAGCATGGCTCTGTAGCTGGCATTCCCCACGTTTCCAGTATTACCTCCCAGGTGGAATATGTAACATAGGACCAAGGAGGTGCAGCTGAGCCTCTGGAGACTTGACGTTATCAATGGCTTGTCAAGAGCCAGCTCTCTGCTGCCATTATTCCCCTACAGCTGACGAGACACTCCACAGAATACTGTATTTTACCGCTGCGGAGGTTTGCTTGGTGGAAGAGCTGGAATAGTGGACATGGAGACAGTTTTCTTCCATAATGACATCAATATGAGTGCATGAAATTCAGGACAAAGGAGTCAAAACATGTAAAATGGTCTTCTTTTTTATTTCATTCTCCTTTACCTCTCCTGTATTTCAGTTCTGCCATGGCTTCCCACATACATACTTGCAGGTGGAATGTATGGACATCAGTTACAGTTATCAGCAAAACACTTTAAATACTACTAGAACTGAATTAATTTTGCTTTAAATATGCTTACCACATGGAGTACTTTCTATTCCCTCAATATGTTTTAGGCAGGCAGCCACTTTAAACTAGTACTGCTAAAAACTGCTTGTCCTGTGCAATGCATTATAAACACCAAGCTTTCCCTGAATTTAAAATATCCTAAAATATTAAATGGAAAATAATGTATTAGGAGAGTTGTATGAAAACAACAGCACCCATGAGATACACCAGATGAAAACCTATCTGGAGAAGTTATTAAATTACAGTTGATTTTTAGCTGTCATTTGTATACAAATGTACTTAATTTCCAGAGAATAACTAAAAAAAGTTAAAATACAGGTCAAAAAATACGAATATCTACCTTGGTTATCAAGTAGTCATACAAAACAGATCAGTCAAAATAATGTTATAATTTTTAATCTAACTTATATTTCTTGATGAGGGGTCACATGCTTTCCCAGTGTCTATGACTGGAGGTAGCATAAACTCGTAGTGTGCTTCTGCTAAGGTGGAAAATGAGGACTATTTCAGTGTCTTCCCTTCCATTCTTGGTCTCTGAATCTTGCTCGTATCCATCAATAAAGTGGATACTCTTTAACACAAGGGAAAGGCAAGCCTGTAGCACAAAACATGTAGGATTTTAACTTAAACTCTTGTCTAGATCTGATACATGAACAGTGCATGGCAGGGAAGTGATTAGGCCAAATAAAATAGGAAAGCATGTTGGTTGGAGGCCTTCCTATTCCTCAGGACTCAGAAAGAAATTGGAAGATTCTTGTGGAGTGTGTGAGTTTTTATAACAGGGAAGAATAAAGCAGAACCAGGATATCATACTAATGTCCATAAACTCATTTTCCATGGCATTGTCTATGGCAATGCACTCCTATTATTGCACTATCTAATCTGAATTGTCTCAGCACACAGGAACACACATCAGAACCAGGGTTCCCCTGCCCTACATGCAGTCTGTGGAGGATGCAGTCCCTCTCAACTATCTTTGGTAACTTATGACAATAGAAAGAAGGATACATTCAAGGCTCTTTCTCTTTCTTTTATTGTGCAGAGCCTTGACTTCAATGTTTAGGAGTTTTCCCTCTGAGGAGAGAAGCTCATTACAGAATGATCTCCATTTCTAAGTATTACAACACAGTTTCTTGCAATCCCATTTCTTGCACGTCTAACAGATATGCAGGAGCAGATCCTGCCTCTAGCTGCCTTCTGCGAATGCTTCTGGGAAGCCGCTTGCCTAGAGGGCAAAGTGGCTACAAAAGTGTTGGAAGATTGGCAAAATAATTTAAGAGCACAGCTGGTGAGGGGAGAAGATGGATGTGACAAATCAGAAGACTGCAGATTCAGCTTTCAATGAGATACATCTCTAGAGAAGCAGATATGAAGCCTCATTAAAATAAACCCAGTATATCCTCTGCGCTCTGTTTTGAACACAGCGCCAATACTGAAACTGGTTCTAAGCAAAAGTGTTGCTTTGGTCTGCATCACAACTTGAGGTTGACCCTGTGCTTGGGGACAGCCAGGAGATGAGCACTGGGGCTGTGCTGGGGAAGTGGTTGCTGGATAATCTCAGTCTGGGAAGAAGCAAATCAGCAGCAGCTACGCTGATGCATCACCAGGTGACTCAGACCCACCTGCACACCCCACCCAGCCCTATTCAACAAAATGCAAAACCAGTGCCATTGAGAAGCAGTGGCATCACAGTCCTGTGAGCCACTGCCATGTTTCTGTGACTTTGGAATGGATACAGACAGTGTTAGGATACAGACAGTGCCAGCAGTACAGGTTATCTGCTGAATTTCTTCTGCTCTTGTCCCAATACTCTCTCCTCTCCAACCTGAAAGCCCACCTGGTCCACCACCTCTTGAGCTTTATTAGTCCTGCGTTACTGACTACTGTTCTTTGTAGTACGTGTATGTCCGAGTTTCTGCCTGAGGGTGGTTTCTCCCCCACACTCTCTCTGTAGGATGACAATTCATTGCTTCTTCCAGGTACATGCAGGTCCCACTCCTCCCAACATCCTGGTTCTTTTTCTCTCATCAAAAGCCATCAACACATCCTGCTATTTTTTCATCTTTTTCCAGAAATGAGGAGGGGGTGAAAAATGGTACAGGGGGTGTTTGTTACAGTAGAGAAATTTTGTTTCCTTCCTTCCCTGGAAAATGAAGAGTAAGCAGAGTGGGAGCTGCAGCAACAGTGGTGTAGGGAAGGGGAAGGGAGTCACAGCTGCCTACCCAGATGCTACAGTGATATCAGGAGGTACTTTGGTAAATGTATGTAATAAACAGTTGCCACAGCAGCCAAAAGAATACACTTCTGCAAAACAAAAACAAAGAGATAGCAGTGAGCACTGAGACTGCCTGTGGCAATGGGCACTGTTGTATGGTTAATAATACCTCTCCTATGAATAAAATTAGCAGGCTAGTCTCCAGGCAGTAAAATCAAAGAACAATTAAAGAAATAAACCCTTTCAGAATTAGAGAGAAGTCCTTACTTGGGCTATAATATTAATGACTTAACTTTACCTCAAGAAATAAAGCCCCCACTTTCAGAATGCATAACATTTTTTAATGTGTTTTTTTTCCTCTGAAAATCTGCTGAAAACCCCTAAAATCTTCCTTTTCAATGAATCAATTAATTAATTCATTAAAACTATCATCATCTCAATCCCTTCATCTAGATGGTGCAAAGAATGGTCATTATTAAAATGTTGGAAGATGCTCATGGTCCTTACCAGTTATAATCTAGACCAAACCGAGAAACTTTTCAGCATTAAATTCAAGGCCCAAGAGATCGACTCTAGGTACTCTAAGTAAATTAACTCTTTACTCTAAGTAAATTAACAATATATATTTACATTTTAAAAGAGTTGTTCATTTTACTTTAAACAGACTCAATAATTAGTGAAAAATCTTGTCTTACCATGACCTAACATGTGAATTTGGGTCTATGCTAGATCCAGTGTTTTTGGTCACCCTACAATATAAATGGGAATTTGTGTCTTCAGTATGTTGGAATATCAATATTATTAGATGAGATAAGCATGAGTTTTGAGTAGGTATCTTTCATTAGAGTTATTATTCATAATGGAAACTGAGGCTGAAGTCACTGGTCACTCAGAAAGGTTTTGGCAGAGACACATCAGACAAATGACTTACACCACTTAGTTTCCATTGCAGTGAGAGAATTCAGCTGAAAAATTTGAATCAGACTTTCTTCCAGTTCTTTCAGTTTTCTGATCCAGACCATCTTTCTTAATGTTTTTAAGAAACTTTTTTTTTTTTTTTGAGTACTTTTAGGCAAGCAGTAGGGGAAGGAGGATATTAAGACATTTTTCTAACTCATGCTGCAATTCTTTCAAAGTGGTTATATCCTGCTCTCTTTATGTGCTTTTTATTGAAGCCAGTTACCATTTTCATGTACACTTTGGAATCAATATGTTTGTGGTATATCTGATTGGAAGAACATATAGGAAAACTGATCCCAATGAGCTGCCAAAAGAGCAATAATGTATTACAGGGTAGTGCTTGATATTGCTTCTTATTGAGACCACTGGAATGCAGTATGGTACAGCACTTTTTAATTGTCAGTCTTCTGTAGTTTTAGCAAGATATTTCTAGAGGTTCATTTATCACCCAAAGTGAGATGCAGTTTAACTTTGGGGCTTCCTGCCTCTTTCTTTCTTGCAACAAACCTGCAGCACGCCAGGTCAATGTGCCCAAAGTCTGAATGAGGCAAATCCTTTTTTCTTGTGATACATTTTATCTGCCCTCCTTTCACAGGAGCCATTAAAAATTATTGGCTGAAGCTGTGAAACTGTGTTGTGTTTAAAACCAGTAAGTTTGGGCCACAGTATTAATAACAAGCAGATTAAGACCAAAGTAAGTATCACTTAGTTGATTTCGTTATTCACTTCTAAGTAACATTGCTAAAAATTACTAAAAGTATCCTAGTGCTTTAGCAGACTGGTATTATTCAAAGAGTACTTTGATGCTTTTATTCTCCAAAGTCCTGTCCTCAGAGCATTCCTGAGACAGAAATCATCATGAAGAGAACTGCTTCTTAATGCACAAAATAGTTATTTATATTATACTATCTACAGCAATTTATTCACTGCAAACACCATTACACAGTGTATGATCACAGCATGCTGAGTATTCACAATGAGATTTTAAAAATGGCAATTTTGTTAAGTATTCTCCGCTTTGTTCAGCCGAAGAAAATTACATAAAACCCTTCACAGAAGGCTTGCCTTGCTCAGAGTAGGAAACAATCATTTGCCTCCTATTACACATCTATGGGCTCAATTCCCGTTTGCCACATCTTTTGTTTCTTTTTCTTTTAAAGTAATACCAGTAACTGAAGTTCCAGCTCTTTTAAAAGACCAGAAATCGACTGTGTATTTTAAAAAAGATAAAATATTTTTCAGCCTGATTTCCCTCTGTGGGAAATTATATCAAGCATGACTTGTAGCCCTATTTTAGTAAAAGAGAAAACCACAAGTACCTAGGAATGAAAAACACTACGGAAGAATGAATAGGCTGTCCTGGGACCTTCTAACATGACCTCCAACCTTGCAAGCTGCCAAGTGATATTATTTCCATGTTACTCCTAATTTGCTTTTCCTTGAGCTTTTTCTTTCCCAGGATTGTAATTTATTTTTCAAAATATAACTACTTTTTAATTTCACAACATTTCCCTTTGCTGACAACAGTTGTAATTTACCATTATCTCTTCTCTAAGTTAATCAGAATCCATGACATGCAACAGTGGGGTGGCACCACCAGGCACTGTATTCTTTAAATTTTAAATCTAATTTAAAAGGATGAGGTGACTAAGTGCAGACAGATAACACAAAAACCTCAGAGCAGCTGGAAGATTTAAGAGGTGTAGTAGGGAAGAAAGCATTCTTTAAAACAGCATTGACTTTTTAGTTTCTGTGGAAACCTTAGAGGCAATACAGGAGAGAGAGGCAGACAGGACTAAAGCATAGCAGCTCAAACATACTAGAAAGACTTCTCATGAATGGGTGGAACACACTGAAAGCTTTAGATTTGAAATGCATTTGAAATGTTGATTTGATCACTTATAAAAAAATGATGGCAAATTCTCGCTTTTTTTTATCAGAAATGATGAAACATGACAAAAAAGTCACAGACAATGTATTAGTGATGAATGGATCAACTGAACTTCAATTAACATGTCCTTCACTTTGAGATAATGGACTGGTGATTTCATGTCAGAAATTTTTTTAAGTCTTATCCAAAAAGATCTTTACGCTATCTTCCTTTTAAAAATATTAGCGTAACAATATTCTGCAGTAGTCAGACATTTCAGTAACTGAGAATGATTTATACAGGGTTATTTCTAATATATGTACATCCACATTTTCTGATTATTATGAATGCTAAAAGCAAGGGAGCAGTATTGTTCAATGCCTTCATATTCTCTGTTCCTCAGAAAGCTGGTCTCCTAGCTGGTCAACTCGCCACTGAATCTTCCCCCAACTTGCAAATGATTTATGAAATGGCCTCTAAAGAAGTTTGACTTGTTCAAGACTGTAATCTTTAAGAGTCCTGTCTATAGACAGTTGTCTAAATAAGAGCCTAGAAATTTTGAAACCTTAAGCGACAAGATAATTTTGCAACTTTTTATTCTGAAGGGGCCCGATTCTGAGATTTCCTTTTGTGACACTTTATAGAGACTTTAGTTTTTACACATAGGCCGCTTGTAAAACTGTTCCAAAATGTTAATGAGGAGAAGCAATGAGAATCAAATTTAAAGAAGTGAGTATTTACAGTTTATCTGTATCATACAATATAGCTGTGTAACCAAAAAGTCTGCTTGTGTCCATTTTGTAAACAGAGGAACGGGCTTAGATACAGACCCCCCTCATTTCAGTGGGAGATTCACACGTGCTTACACGTGAAATGCTTGCTTACACAAGGAAACAACTCTTTATTATGGCACAGATTAACTAACATGATGTTAAACACATTATAAAACAAGTCATTTCCTCCTGAGTAAACAAGCCTATAAAGCCAACAGGCACAGAAAAAGGAAATTTGATTCTGAAATCCATATACTTCAAAAGCAGATTCCTTTTATTTAGTCAATTTAGTTAAGAGGCTGTCGTATTTCTCCAGATCTCTGGTAACAGAAGAAAACACACTTGGAAATTACTGGCAAATGGACACATTTTCACAACCTTTTCCCTTCATTTGAAATTATTCTCTTACTTCAAATATGGAGACCAGCCATAGGTCCAAGGTGAAAGAAATCTTAAAAGGGACCCTGCCTTGGCTGAGACTGATTGCCCCCACTGCAGCCCACGCTCTGGCTTGTCAGAAGAAACCACCATTTACAGGCAGTTTTCTTAGCAGTGTCCGAGGTATGAACACTTTACACCACTAGACTGACTAGCCAAAATGAATGGGGATGTGCCAGATTCAGACTGGGACCCAGGAATGTGTCTTCTTCTGAGTCAACAGAACGTTGTTAAGACTTTTTAATGTCTCTTGGGTGAGGGGACTTACCCGGATACATGACAGGGTAAACAGAAAAGAAAATATAAAGGAATTTCTTGTTTGTCTATCAGGATAATTTTCTCCTAGGATCTTTTGGAAGATTCTTTAGGGCTAAGGTTAGGAAGGGGCTTACATAGGAACAAGTCTTCCTTTCTGAGGTGGCTGGAATCCTCTCAAAATCAGGCCTGGAGTTACCAAGCGAACTTGCAACAACAGTCCCAAAAATGGTTATGCCACAGACTTCAGTATAAGAACAGGATTGTTTTGATGTGCTTTTCAGTAAAGGGGAGCTCATCTGGGACAACTGAGGCTACACTCTTCCCTGTACACACACCTCCATGGTGCTCCATGGATCAGAACTTTTGATTAGAAAACCATTCCCTATAAATGGCTTTGTTTCATCGCTGCCTGCATTTAAAAGCAGGATTGGAAAGTGGTCCTGGGAGGAATGATGGCAAAATTGGTTTAAGAAAAGGATGCTTGCTTGTCATGTAAAGGTCACAACAAAAGGGTATGGCTGGAAGGAGAAGTCCTCTGCCTCTGTTCTCAGGATGGGAAGGCAAACAGCCAGCGTGCAGGTACCTGCTGGTGAAAGCAGTCTTCACCTTAGAGCTGGAGTTGAGGAACTCAGAGCTCTGTAAAATTCCTCTCAAGGTTTCAGGTGACACTTTCACTGCTTTCATAGCCTCACGCATGATCTACATGAGAAATGACACCTTATCTAATGAAGAATCAACACTTCTAATTAGTAGGAGGGAACTAGCATTCTAACCCATAAGTCATAATCCATGACTCTGTCATAGAAGAATTAAACATCACATATATAAGATAGGTTTTTTTGTAACCATTGCGTATGTTCCCTACATCAAGATAAAATACCAACAACAGTTGAAATTGCCATTATAATTTCCTCGGCAACAAAAACTTGGAATCCTTACTCACACAGATGTTTTTTGCATGATAAAAATTACATTTGTGTTGTTTTCCTTCCCATTTTCAGTTCCAGCTCATCTCCTTGGCTCAGCTGCCAGTGATACCTTCTCTCATCATTGTTTATTTACTCGTAATATTACTGGTTGTCTGCACTAAGTGACAAACAGCTGCTCTTTGAGTCAGAGCTACCACCACGAGGAGAACCCCAGAACATTACACTACTCATGCAGAAATTCACAATGCAAAAATAACATGTGGCTTAACCTATGAACACTAGAGTTATATTACTTATCTTTATCATGCACTACTGCTTATCTTTATTATCCTAATCACACTTGCTTAAATCTTGTGTATTCAAAGCAAACAGCTGCAGCAAATGGCTATGAACTACAGAAGTGTTCATCCTGTGGTCTCTGGTTCAGCCCTAGCCTAGATGGCTCCTGTCCAAGTTGTTTGTACTTGGAGACTCTTTGGTGGTCTGCATCTAATGAATAGGTTTTTTTACAAATCCACCTCAGTGGACAAACATCCCAAGTAACAAGAATATCACTGTTGATTCCAGCCTTGCTGGCAATGGATGGAGGAGGAAATACTCTGGCTACATGCGCCAGATCTTGGTTGAGGCCCTGAGAATGCCACGGGAACACATGCCTGACAACTGCCTGTCTTTACTGGTTATTCACCCATTAATTAGGGATGTATCTGTACTAATTGCTGTAACGATCGGTCAGGTACTCTTCACAAACACCATACTTGGTGTAAGAGCTTTAACAGAAAAATGCCCTGCTCTCTATTTTCTAAAGAAAATGGAAGGTGTGGTGGAGAAAATTCAAGCAATATTACTGTTTAAATAATCTGGATATGATCAAAGTCAGCAATGGTTCACCAGCACTGCCTGTGATAATTTTGTAGGAGCCCAGCTGCCTGAGAAAGACTTAAAATTTACCACTTTACATATTAAGAGGAAAAAGTGTTCCTCTGTCAGATCATACTGAATCACAACAATGTGCATATGTATTCTTGTCACAGTTTCTGCACTTTTACTGGTTTTGATGCCTTCAAAATAATCTTTTTTAAAATTAATGTACTTGCCAATTGTACATTCTGGAAGGGAGAGCAGCTGTTTCCTCACAACTGTATGCATAGCTTTTTGAAGAAAATTTTGTTTATTAATAGTAATCTGTTTCTCATAGCTTCGCAATTTCTTAGATAATAGGGTAAAACACAATCTTCCTTTCATGTTCTCTGCATACTGAAGAGACAGATGCAATTGCAAGAGACTACTTATGCTGAGGGCAAAACTTAGTACTGCTTAATGTGACTTAATGACTAAAAAATGTGTATCATTTATAGACGACATCTAGCACTCTGCTAAGTTGTTATTATTATGGTCAATGAATATTCTTCCCTGCCGGTTAGTAAAAGGATTTGGAATTAAATCTGTTTTTATTTTACTTGTTCAAGCAGACACACTGAAAGCAACAAAGCTACCCACATAAGTAGCGCAAATGGGATTTAGTCTTTATTCCCAATCTTTTTCTAAACAGAAGCTCACATGTAACAATATAAATATATTAACTTGAAACACAGAACTGGGAGAAAGGGAAGAAACCTCAGGACTGAAGAAAGGCTATTTTACAGCTACAGAGATGTGTAAACACCTCCAGGAACTTTGCTTAATAAGGCCAGCTACTTTCAGCTATCACTCCACCGCCCGTGACAATCTTTGCATGAAAGCATTCCTTTCTCCCCCAGGCAACACTATCGAGTTAGTGCAGTTCCCTCAAAATACACAAATGCTGTATTTAAAATTAAATGTATAGCATATGGAGGACTGGAGCAGTGCTTTGGGAAGTACTCTCCTCACCCACCCAAAGGCACTCAGGTACACAAACAAACATCCTTGTGAAAAGTGGTAAATGTGGCTGGGAAAAGGTCAGAACACAGGAACTTCCTGTAGATTTTAACTCATATCAAGACATACTCTTGTGTAAAAGATACCACAGGGTCCACAACTGATCTTGAATAACCTCAAAACATGATGTACACAACGAAGAAGTCATCTCAGCAGTGTTTAACACATGAGGACTCTTCCCCCTATGGAATACATTACTTGGCTTTTCCTAATGATACTGAATTGATTTACATGTTAATTTACCAAACTAGGTGTATCCAACCCCAAAACAGAGAAGCTGAGAGTGACACAACTTTCCTGGGAAATGAAGGCTCAGTTCTGTGTACTCAAGTGTTGCTCTGGGTTTCAGTGATACCAGGGATAAAACTCTCACTGACTTCAACACAATGCACAAAAGAGAGCATTTATGAACCACTTATAAGGACATAAAACGTGCATGATGCTGTGCCTGGAATTTTAAAATCACCTATTTTTAGTGAGTCTTGTGGAAAAAAAAAGTCTTGTGTGTATAATTGTACATTCAAATTTATGTTGACCTACTTTAAATTGTTTTCAGTTTATCATGTTAAGAAAAATATTCTAAAACTGTAACCTCAAATGATCAAAAAAAACCCCACCCCAAACCTTCAAAATCAAAAAGCAGTGTATGGTGGTTTGGTCCCTGAAACCACCAAGCTTTGATCAAGGTTTTTTTTGTTACAGCAGTATTTCAGAATCACATGAAAATATGAACCAAACTTGTTGGTTCACTTCCATTCCCATCACTTTAGAGGGAGTCTGTGTTTGTGCAGAATGATTTAAATACAATTCTCTGACATTCAGAATTGAAATGTCTGTTCCTGTGTGAAATAAGAGAACTCAGTACCTTGGGAAGTCTATTAACTTGTTTGACAAATCTAGATGTATTACATTTTTGGTGTGTATTTCTTCATAAGCTAATACTCACTGTTTAAAGAATATTTCTGTTTTCATTTGCATTTTTACACTTGTTTTCAAGTAATTTTATCACTGATAGGGATTATTGTTGGGTTCAGGACTCAAGTCTTGCTACAATACAAAAAAATGAAACTTTTACATGAATACTTTCTCTGCAGAGGTAAAAGGTCAAACAGAGTAGCACTAGACAGGAGAAAATGAATTAGTAAACTGAAGGAAAGATAATCAGTCTGGTTTCAAGGTTAACTTTCTGTTCTTTATTGCAGTGAGGTTTTTTTTCTCTTCTTTTTTTCAGCTTCTAAGAGCATGCCAATTCCATGTTCCAGCTTGCTGTGCTACTGCAGCAGAAACTACATAAATAGACAAAATGTCTGAGAATCACACCACCTTACAGAAACCCACCCCTGCCCCTCAGTCACTCCCTCTCAAAAAATCTAGAGCAAAGAAATACCCCTTCTGTTGAAAATGAGGAAACTGAGGTCCTGGCAAACTGGCAGGTAAAGTGTATTTATCGTCCCCAAAAATATGACTGAATAAGAGGTGAATAAGAGGTGCTTCCAAATGAGAGCAGTCAGCTGCCTCCCTGGATGTGACTGTAAACACTGTGTTTAAATACAGAATCATAATATTTACAAATAGAAATTAACACACAGCATGTCCTTCAAAATCTCTCTGCCATTGTCTAGAGGTTTCTGTGGTAAACAAACTAGCATAAAGAGTGGGCAGTGAAAGTGGTTTAAAAATAATTTTATTTTTTGCAAAAGCAATGAAGCAGTATTAGCAACAGACATTGCTCTTGTGTTGAGACTGGTGTCTTATTTAATTCCTTACTTTGACTTCATAAACCAAATAAATACATTTTACTCCACAGATTGAGAAAAATCTGCAAATATCAACTGGTTTTTTTCACTTTGCAAGTTTTGGAGAGCTTATCTAAAATGTCCCTATACCTTATTGTATGAATAACTTTATGTCTGAACTTACATATATTTAAAAAAAATGACAGGAGATATTTAATGTGGCAAGTGCCTCAAATACAATTTAAATTTATGTTTTTCAACTTAGGCAAATCAGGATTCCCCAACAATGCTACTTAAAAGTTTTCTACTGACATACTGCAAAAAAAATCACGTCCTTTTTTCCCTGCCTTTTCATCTCTGTTTTCCTATAATAGCCTCAAGTATTTTTCATTTGTCAGCTATAAAACATTATAGTTATTCATTACATATGGCCTTGGCATACTTGTTATAGCTACCTAGAGTACATTTCAATACCAAAATACATTTCTCAGTTTAATACACTACTAATGAATCAAATAAAATCCAAGCAGTTTGGGGCTTCAGCTGACACTAACTTATTACCCCTGTAATCACATCATGAGCAGAAGTGGCTCTGTACCTTTTACTCCATGTTTGGGAAGCTGCAGTGAAACTCACCACAATATTCTTGCTCTGTGGTTTATAATTACCTAGAGATCTCAGAAAATATATTTACATGTACATTGGAAATTATTTCTTCAGGGGAGGTCGTCTTATGCTAGCCACCACAGATGCCCAAAAATCAACATCCAAAAAATGCATTTTCAAATATACATCCACAATTATTTTTCTGGCATTTTAAACACAGTACTTTGCTTCATTAAAATACTTCACACCGGTCCTCCTCACCAGAGACCGACCCAGAACCAGAAACTCCTGACTGAGGAGTGGGGGCGGGCAGCCGTTCCCTTGCCAAATATATTTTCAAATCCTTTAACAACCCACACTTAAGACATTCTTCATTCATTCAATACCATTTCTTATAGAGACACACGGAAGACAAAAGAGAAAGGTTCGGAGCAATGCCTAGTCCTTTGCTGTGGGCTTCTCACACAAGGAAAAAGACCTGGACGTGAGGGGTGAAGGAATAATTTTATGAAGTTATTTCCCTGCAGCCACACGTAGCACAGCTGGCAGTCACTGCTCTACAATAGTTAAAACTTAATAACACGTTGCTGTAAATACTTTCTACAGGGTGACGCCAATGAAAATATTCACAGTACTATAAAGAGGAGTCATTAATTATCTTCAGGTCTCACCAAATGTTAGGACCTAGTACTAAAAATACATATGGAGGTGAACAACAGTATTTTGTGCACATGAAGCTACTTAAGGACATAAGATGCTCACTACCCACGCTTCCAAGAAGCAGCTTACTGTTTCTGACAGCAAAGTGAAGAGCTATATTCTAGGAATTGAAATAAATTTCTTTTATAGCATTATTTTTCAGCCAGTTCACTACCAGAAGGCACTAATAAGGAAGGCCTATTTAGTTCTCAATTATCCAAGGATGGTGTATTTTAGAACAAGCCTTACAAGCCTTAAGAATTTAGTTCTGGATTTTCTGTGGCTATTTTTGCTTTTTGTGGCTACAGAGCATGCGATAAGTACCCGCAGCAGGCACAGAATACAGGACTTGTTATCAGCTCATAGAAATGTTATAATCAGGTTTTCATCTGGTCAGCAGAAGTTCAAAACCAGGATGTCTGGTGCTGAACATCTGTACCTGCTGTAGCACACGACAGTGGGAAACAGGTTTTAGAGCTTGAGGTGAAGAGAGCCAGCCTCCTCACACAACACCTCAGTGTGCTGGTGGCTGTCTGTCCTAATTGACTCTTTTCAACTACAGAAGTAGGTTCAGCCTCACTGCAATACATCCTGCAGGGAGAGGAAAATGAGAAAACCAACTGTGGTACCGCTAATGAGTAGAATACTTCAGCACATATTCAGATTCACTGTTTATAAGGAATCTATTTACTTTAACATAGGCAAGCAAAATCTCTGTCAATGGGTAGAATAAACACTATTTAGAGTGGAACCATTTGTAACATACTTTAATTGGCAATTTTCCCTTGGTGACTAATATAGCATCTTTCATATGAGGATTCTGCCGGTCTGTGATTTTCTGTCTGTGTATTAAGAGATATGAAAACCGATGCACAAAATACATTCTCTTAATAACAGAGCTTAGAATAACACATCCATTATCACAGGGATCACACTTGTTTTCTGTAACCCAACCAGAGCAAGAAAGTAAGGTAAAATACCACAAAAAAAAAAAATCAGCGTATTTGCCTCAGAACAGATGGCAGTAGGAAATTATATTTAATTTCATTCTTTATATTTTAAAAAGGCTTTTATATGCTCTGTTCTTCTTCCTTAAATTGGGCAGTACCTGTCCCTCGAGGGTCTGTACTGGGACCAATACTATTTGATATCTTCACCCATGACACAGACAGTGAAATTGAGTGCACCCTCAGCAGGTCTGTGGATGGCACCAAGCTGAGGGGTGCAGTTGATATGTTTGAGGGAAGGGATGCCATCCAGAGGGACCCTGACAGGCCCCTTGACAGGCAATGTTTTAAACTGAAAGAGGGTAGATATAGATTGGATATATATATAAGGTAGAATGCTTTTTAAGAGGGTGCTGAGACTCTGGAATAGGCTGTCCAGAGAAGTTGCTGATGCCCCATCTCTGAAGCATTCAAGGTCTGGTTGGATGAGGCACTGAGAAACCTCATCTGACGAAAGATGGCCCTACCCATGCACCTGTTTGGACTAGATGATATTTAAAGGTCCCTTTCAACCCACACTATTCTGTGGTTCTATGGGTCTATCACGTTGCATCATATTAAAAAATACACTGGACAATCATAACACATCATACTCTATGAGAACACACGTTTCCATGATTTCATTTTCACTAGAACAAACACCTACTTTTCTTTATGTTCCCCAACGTGTTCTTATCAGAAAATATACTCTTTCAAGAGTTTGTCAGTACCAACTAGAGCTGCTTGTAGCAGAGTGAAAACACACCCCCCTCTTCTAACACATGCATATGTAAAAAAACTCTCATAAATTAAAGTAATGGGACAAACATTGTCACGATACAATTCAGAGCTGTACTGGCTTACTGAGGATTAAACTTGGCTGAGGAAGATCATTAGGAAAACAAAAGGCTAGAGAAATAATTTTTTTAAATCATGGAAGTGGATTGTAGAAGCTCACAATGGTGTAAAAATGTAAATAGCTGAATAAAGATAATTACACAAAACTCTGTCCTAAGATCAGCACTACCAGAATGTGATCCAGTGTAAAGAAACACACACTACCAGAAAAAAAAAAAGAATAAAATAAAAGTTCTCCCAGGTTCAACGCAAAAGACGTTTTCCCCTTAGAGAAAACTGCATAAAAAGCTTCCTCTCTTCAGAGGAGGCAACAGAATGGAAGGGAATGAAAAGAGGCAGTAAAAGCTCTGCATTTCGAAACATTATTCAAGGTTAGAAAATGAAAATGTTTCATTACAAGGAAAGAAGACAAATCTGATCAATGTCAGTCAACTCACTTACTTATATCTCAGCAAACACCTTGGGTCTGCATTTTGTCAATCTGTAGAAAGCAAAAGATTTTTCTGACCTCATAAATTGGCAAGAAATGGCTTGTGTACTCATCTACTCAGCTCAGCAGACACTTGCACCATTTATCCTGGCTCTCACAGAATCAAATACACCCACCATAAGGGCAACTGCTATGGAGTTTCTGAAAGTCAGGAGGAAAAAGCCTCATTTAAGCCACTGGCATGTCACAGTGGTGTCATGCTTACCCTGTCAGGCTAATTGCCTGACACAGCTACAGATAGTTCCACTGAACACTACAAGGGTCACAGCACTGGACATGGCAGAGCTGGGGTACAGCAAGGCAGGACTGCTAAAAAATTGTCAGCAATGTCATGCTAAAAAGTTATGGGGAGATGATACCTTGTTTACTGCCTGGAAGCTTCATTCAGCTTCCCAGTCACTCGGTGTGCAGCCAAATGTCACCACCAAAAAGTTGCAATATTGTGCTGTATTGGCATGGAAACATCTGAAGAGAGCAACAGGTCTAAACATACAGGAGGGACTGAACTTACCTGTTAGTATATATTCAAATTTACCTTCCTTAGGAACAACTTACTATATGAACAGGAAATAAAGAGTTTATTCATTAGGCTAAATGATTTTACAGTATCATATTCATTCACTCAGATAAGTATAAATGCTGGCAAGGTCCACGTGTGGATTATATACTTGGACTAGACTGCAGACAATATTTACTATTTCTTAAATTATATTAATGTCTTTAAAAATATGTATCCTGTAGAAACCTCTTTTAAAATTTTCATTCTAAAGTTCAAAACTGCGGAGTCTCTCTCCCGTATTGGGACTGGGTCTCACACACACACACACACACACACACACACACACACACACACACACACACACACACACATCCTGAAGCAAACATGTCAGACCTGTGGCTATGGAGAGAGCATCTCCCACGTATTGTTTCTAAAATCAGTACTACTATATCGTATCTTTCACACGCATTATCTCTTCAGAACACATCTAACCTCAGACTCCTTTTCAGATTAACTCGGTTTTCTGTATCCTGATGTTTCCCTTTAAATAAATATTAGCACGGCCAATTGGCTCCACTACATTACTGCAACCTCTGGAGTGAGCAGGACTGGCCACGGAGCACATGCTGTGACAGCTACCCTTTTAAGCAAAAATAAAAGGCTGTCACAGAAGACGCACCTGGTTTTTATTTAAGATTTCAAATTACCTCTTCAATGGTTTCTGCTTGCTGACAAGCAAATGCATGACCTAGGAATCAGCAGCTAGAATTACCTATTTGCTGAAAGTGTGTATTTGCTGACTTAATGTGTTTATCATTTATCACATACACCAAGGAGTTGACAAATACAATCTTCTTGTCCTTAGTAATTTTGTGGAGCAAGAAATAACTCAGTTCATTCTTCTTCCTTACTTTACTTGTTCCTAACTATGGTACTGTGCCAAAAAACAGCTCACAGCCATTTCCCTTCTCTAACATACAAAGTCAAAGTAAATTTCCAGCTGGCAAACGAAATGCAACTTTGATTAGGAATGCAATATATTTGAAACATTTGACCTTTAAAGCACAAAAATCTTGCATCTGAAATACAGTTTGTCACATATCCACAAAGCCATATCTAATCAGGAAACACAGTTGTTAAAGCTGATTAATGATGACTTTGCAGTTTCATGATTTTTGTATATATGTGTGATAGTCCTAACTTTGTGAAAGGAACACTGCCAAGTTCTTGATTTATAAATATGTTCTACTTTGAAACTGCTATCCTCTTATGGAATTATGTCATATTTATACCAATTATGTTTAACTAAGATCTGGGATTTTGCCTTCAAACTGATGAAGTGCATCAAAGAAAACAACTGAGAGCTTGACACTGAAATACACTCTAAATCTTTTCTGTTTCATGCTATTAATAATTGCTGTGTCACAAGTCATCAAACTCTGAATTTCCTTCAAATTATTTAGAAACTCATCCCCTGAAATCCAAGTTCTAGAAAGACCTTAAAATTCTTTTCCCATGCTGAAACAAACTGATTTGTGTGCTCAGATATTCTCTGTCGGGTGTCTAACAACAAGAGGAACAAAAATCCCAAAACACGGGATATGAGAAACCTTTAGTTATGTACTATTCCATCACTTAAATTCAACTCATTTCCTCATTCTACTGAAGTGTGGAGTCAAATTCTACCCATATGGAGGAAGGCTTATTCAGACCTTCTGTTTCAGAGGTTACTGCAGCAGTTAGCTCTACCCAGGTCTTTCTGCACGGTTCTTGGGGGAAAAATAAAGGTATGAAAAAGGGGAAAGACTACTGATATGCACAAGTTCTTCAGTTCTTCCCCTTGTGTTACAGGATATATATGAAATTATGGCTATGATGGTAAATAATAAAGCAAGCAAATTCTTCTTAGAAAGCCTATTATGCCAACAATAGGCTGAATATTATTCCCACTGAACACAAGCAGAGGCTCCCAGTAAACTGTATGGTATTTAGAACATACTCTGGGATTCAGATCCTCCTCTTAGAGAATAAAAACATTTAATTTTCGTCCCTATCCTGCTTTAACAAGACTGGAAAGACCTTTGTACTGATTCAAATAAAGAATAAGCTCCTTCCAAACCTAGTTTTGTATTTTGTTTAGTTGAATGCACAAAACCACTCGCCAGTAGAGGGGGTATAGCTCAACCATTTCTCGTGCTAGAAGCGGCTGTTGCAATATGAAGGAGAGGACAATGTGAAGAAGAGGTTGTGCAAATTTACATGCCTTTAGAAAGAGGAGCTGCAAGGGGAGAAGGGCTTCTGGAATGCACCAGGAAAAAGCAGTAGGAAAACAAATGTTCATTTCAGGCTTTTAGCATTTTAATATAAGCCAACCAAAAGACAGAAAAAATTACCAGTAGTTTCAACTGATTTCAGACAAAAACATCTTCTGCTAAGTATTTTAGCTCAACAGTGTAAATACCCTACTTATTTTGAATACAGAAATTCTGCGTGTCAAAAAATTCCAGGAATAGACCCAAGCATCATGCAATTCAATGAGTTTCAGCAGTACAGCAAAATAAGATGATGTTGTATTCTCCTTGAGAAATCCTGGGCAAAAAACTTAATACTATTACGTGAGTCCAATCTAGTTTAATTGGAACAGTTGTACAACACTCGGCCACATCCCCATTGGTAACATCGAGTCCTGGTGAGGAAAATTCCCTCCCAAAAAAGGGAACACACCTCAAGGTCAGACAGGAGATGTGTGTTTATGCTGCAGAATTCCTGGCTGCCATCAAACTAACTGCAACTAGCAAAAGGGAAATTTTTCAAGATTTCCAAAAATATGCCTGAAGAATGTTGACAAATATATGAGCTGTCATTGACAAGCAAATTCAGGCTCAAACTACCAAACCAACCTCTTATTTGAGAGGCCTGGGGTTTTGAGTAACTATATTAGACATTTTTATGTGAAGACCTCACAAATACCTTTGAGGCCAAGGTGTGGTTGCCCAGCACTTCCCAAATTAGACTCTTAGGTCATGATTCAAGAAACCTCTTTAATAAGGGCTTAATTACTAATCCAAATGCATATATGTTATTCTGAGCTTCAAAGTCAGACTCTGGAAGTGGCGGCACACAATGCAGGAAACCCTTTTTGAATTTTCTTCAGCCCAGTAAGTGAAGCACAACATCATCTCAGAGCCTTGCCCAAAGGATCCTGGTCAGGTATGAATTTATGAATTCTGCTGAAGCTTTGTAACACTTCAGAGAAATACCCATCTTTCTTAGACTTCAACTGCACAGTAGTTTAAAATAAAAGAATAACGTTCTATGATGTCCTAGAAAGTTAAAAGGCTTTGTTACAGACCAGAACAATTCATGTTTAAAAAGCAAAATACCCTGATGCTACATGTCAAACTATTTCTATACTTTAAAAGTAAAATAAATGCCAGTACTGAGTCTTACAGTCCACGGCTTCAAATGGGTTTAAAGGGGTGTAATTCAGGACAGCATTAGCTCTGTTGTCAACACTCAGTTTGAATAAATAAAACCAGTATTACACGGGCAACCATGCACATCTACTCTATTCACATAAATGTGGGGGGGTTTATATACATAAATTTAGGCATCTATCAGTTAAAGAAGCAAAGTGCTACATAGTTCACTTTGTCTCTATTAATGAAAATTCAAGGCAACCCCAATAGGTGGTTCTTTGTACATGCCACACATGCATGCGATGATTGTCAACACGATCCAAATGTACTTAGAAATAATTTTGCCCATAGGAGAGGGTCTTTGCCCAGAGTACACTGCAAAGCCACTACTCAGCTAAAGGCCTGTAAGTCTATTCCATCCTCAGAGAAACCAGAGGAAGAAAAAAGAGAGAGAAAGAAAGAAACAGGAGAAAATAGAGCAGTAAAGAACGGAATTATTTATTTTCTTGTACTAGGCTAAACAGACACAAGTCCTGCCTGAGAGTCTCTCTTAATCTCTCCAGTTGTTCAATTTTTCCCTTAATCTTTTGTAATTGCAATATTCTCAGATAGTCCTTGCCTCTAGTAAATTGCACCTTGCAGCTCACATGCAACCCAGAAGAGGTGCAAGAAAGACAAAGGCAGAAGGCCCCACTTCACCCAAAAAAAGTCACACAATTTTCTGGACTTAAAATGTGTATTCATATTAAATTATTTTCAAGTGCCAGGAGGCTAATTATGTAATTAATGGAAAAACTGACATTAAATGAGTTAATTTTGTTCTCCTCAGTGTGGGTAACATCTAAATTTGAAATTTCCTCTCAAATTGTTAATTAATTTTTTAAATACAGACCATAATTCTCTCAAGTGAGGGAAACCGAAGGGAAACATGTTTTGATCCCAGGAGCTGCACTGCCTAACAAACTTACAGAGTCAACATTGAATGGAGGAACATCTATTTCCTTTGTAATTAAAGGAACAGGGAGACCCATGGCCAGTTTGCTGCAAAAGCTTTCCATGACAGTTTCTGGGAAAAGCTGGGGGTAATCTGTTCAAAGGACATGTTGGGGCTTTAGGGTCTCTGGCTGTATTCATACCAGTCTGTATTGAAATCTGAGAGATCTGGGTTCAGTTCCCAACTGTCAGAGGCTCCTGGGTCATCAAACAGGGCAGAAGAGTCAATTAATTTCATTATGTCTCATTTCCAGTTGTAACATGAAGATATAAAGCTCCTTCATGAGGGGTGGAGGAGAGGGAGAACAATCAGTTACAAAAATATTTAAGAATGAGTAACTGAAATCCTTCCCTAGGAAGAAATTAAGGAAAAAAAAGCAAAAATACCTCCTTTTAATTAATTAAGGGAAAAAAGATATCAGTATATATGCACACATTTCTAGCAAAAGAACCTGGTTTATCGGAAAAAATATTTTGAGTTAAAATGAAAAAAAAGGAATGAATGGCAAATTTCACCCAGTTCTGCTCACTTAGGATTACTCAAAAGTACAAGGATTTGAAAGAAATAAATCTGTAATTATACCGAGACTTTGTTTCACACACAGGCTGCAGTTTCCTGAATAACTTCACCTTATTTACCGCCACTGAGAGCAGCAGTCCTGCCCTCCCTGTTGTCCATGATTGTGTGCTCCAGCTCTCTTGTTTGTGCTGGCATCAGTGCTCGGGCAGCTGCGCAGCTGGACTGAAAATTAATCTGACTACAGAAAAAAAGGGTTTTTTTTAGCTAAAGCAGCTCCCTGAACCGACAAGCCATGTGCTGATACAGAGAGAGGCAGCAATGAATGGCTGACGGATAAAGGAGAGTGAGGGACAAACTCTTTCAGTGACCCCAGGGACTTAAATAGGCTTAAATCCATCATGAAACCACTTCCTCAGCCTTATCCCCACTGGCCAGAGGATCCTTTTCTATCTTTGGTGGGGGAGAGCATCTTTGCACATACAGAAGGCTAAGGAGTTACTTCCCACAGATACCGCCTGTACACACATAGGAAATACAAAGATATCCAAGGCAATTTGTCCTGGAGAAAACAAAGGTAAATGACATTTACCATGGGGCAGACTCTGGCCACGGCCAGTCATCACCAGAGCACTGCATGTGCTTGGCTTATGTCCCTGTTGTAATATGCATTTTTATTTAGCAGAAAACACACAGTAACTCAATATACTAAGTCCAAAAATAATGTCAGGAAATGTTTTATTTGACTCAAATTAGTGATGCAAAAGGGACCATGCATCTGACTTAATGAGGAAAAAAAAAAAAAGGCGGTTTTGGTCCATAAAAAATAATTTGTCCAGGTAAGCATTCTAGAAGTAATAATCTAAATATTCCTACAAGGGATCCCCAATATTACAATTACGGAACTTGTAATATTTTCTCCTTCTGTATGTCTTTGACTGAGTACTGATTTTAATAAAAACATCATCTGGATTATCTCATACTTAATTCTGAAAAGGCTTACTTTCCTCAATTTTGACAATAAATGTTCAGTCCTAGTAAAAAAATTTACTTCTCTGATTCTGGTGAGAACTTAAAAGAAGGGTCCCTAGTGACACTGGCTGCATATTCCTAGCAGATTTATAAAATATTTTGCAACAGAAGTGTTGTAGAAAGTAAAGTATCATTTTACTGAATGTCAAAACCTAACTCAGTAATATCCTTAACTTTAATTTTTAATGATGCAAATACCACATTGATACTTCATCCTTGTCTTGATTACATTTCTAATACTCTTTTACAAGCAGCTTAAAAACAACAGAATAAGAACAATGTCTTTATGTGATTTAAAAGCACCAACAACTGAAATGAATCTTCTGTGTAGTCATGCTTAAATCGATTAAATAGATTCAGATCTTAGGAAAGTTCTGTAATTATACTTCAATTACTACCCAAGCTTTAAAAAAAAATAAAGTAAGAGGAAAAAAAGATAGAAGTTATATCAGAGGCCTCATCTTCCTTGTTATTACATTAAATATGCAATTTTAAAAGACATAGTATGTTAAAAGACACCACTAAGGAGTTCTTCATTTATGCCAAGTGAGCTGATCATTTTCTAATGATGAAAGTATTTCTCGGAGCAGGAACACTTAAACAGAAATATTCACAATCTTCTTCTCCAGCTAATTAAAAGCACTCGGTCTGATTAAATGTAAGTCTGAACAATGTTTTCCATCCCTATCCTTCCCCATTCCGTAATAAATCAGTGCTCTTGAGGGAGCCGAGGCTCTTGGTTTAAGTACTGACCCTAAACTAATTTTATTTTTATTATTTTAAGAGTTCTTAAAAAATATTAGCTCAAGTGAAAAATGAAGGCACGAAGTCTCTGCAAACAGGCCTAACAGATGCTGCCAGCATAACACTTTAATGAATGACCACTTCCACAGAATGAAACAGATAACATTTTGTGCTGAGAGGTCGCATGGGCCATTCAGTAATAGGAAGGGAATGAGCTGCCTCCCTCCACAAGATGTGTGCTCTTCCTAAACCACACACAGCAACATGTCCTGTGGCTCAGGGAACCAGGGCAAGTTACAGGAACCTCGCAGATGACAAGCAACTTGCCTGGAATTAAGGCTAACTGTAAGACTACATTATGGTCTAAACCAGAAAATTACAGGATATTAAAAAAAAAAAAGAATAAAAGATATTTCCCCCCCTTCCCCCCGCCCTGCAACCTCTCTGCTTCATGAATACCAGGCTAGGGCTGAGGTGAACATGGTTGAATTAATATACTACCTACACTTTTCCCATTTTTATTAAATGAATTTACCTGGTTAACTTTTTTAGTTGTAAAAAAATTAACCAAGCCCTCCCACAAAGAACAGTACTGCTATTTAAACTGTCAATAAACAGAGCTTTTAAAACAGTTTTGTTTCAGGTAATAGTGTTTGTAAATATATCTGAGAGCTGTAATCCTAATGTAAAAATAAAAATGTTTGTAAATATATTGTTTTAATTTTTTTAATGTTACCACTGTAAATATTAAAGAAGCCAGAGTAAGACACCTTTTAGTACTTACAATACCATTTGCTGTTAAATTTTTAGTGTTATGAAAAACCTTTTTGTTCTAAAGCTAAGAATTATGCATGCAGTATATTTTCAAAGGAAGCCCTAGTCTGTATGAACAAAACACCACACCACCAATTTAGCTCTCTGCAAAAATAGATACCTAAAGATCACGGTCTGCTAATGAAATCTTTTTTTAATTTTGCCCGTGGAGTTCCCATTCACATTATGCAGCCTGAGAGATGATTGAGACACAAGAAATATGATAATTATTACTTTTCATAAAAGACAGAAAGCATAGCTGTAAGATTACCTTCTAAAGTGCCTCCAGCTACCTGAATTCAGAGTAGCACCTTAATAAGGGCAGAAGGTAACACCTCACAGTATCAGAGGCGGTGAGAGAAAGACAGGAGTTTAAAGGAAAATAGCACCTCCTCTTTCTTGAATTTGCAGCCTAAAAAGTTTGAGGTAATTGTACCACTAACAGACCATGTTTAATCTTTGAAAGTACATTTGACAGATCAAACACAGAAGCTGTAAATTACCAGTAATGTCAGCAATCTTTCCATTTAACTATCAGTGTATCAAACCACAAACTCAAAGAACACAATAATAATTCGAAGATAGGAATCTAAGGAGACTCAGCCTATATATTTATTTGGTTCCCAAGTACATGGTTAAGCTGCAAGAGACAAATATGTTTGGTTTTCTCAGCAATAACAGGGATATAAAAAGAGGTATATGCAAAAACTAGAACACTGAGTGCCAGAACAATTACATTTCCCAAACACTGCAGGTACGGAGCCAGATGCAAAAGAGCATTTTGAGCTGGAACACCCACATAAAGGGAATGACTGAGGGTTACTTCAGTGCAGCTACTGGAAAAAGGGGGAGTAGCCCAAAGGCTGATCTCGTTTGTGCTCCAGTGAGCTCTGCCTGGCTGATCATGACCTTGTGGGAACAATGGGACCATGTGAAGTATGGAGATGAGTAGTGCTGAACACCTGGCTACATCTTCTGCACTTCAGAGAGCATCCATTGGTCTATTACTGGTATTAAAACCTTGGGATGTGACCTTAATACTTTTGAAAAGGTTTTGTGGAATCATATGTAAGCCTGGGAGTCCGGCCTGGTCTGAACCTGACAGTTGCAATGAATTTACTCACATGTGCATTGTTTTGGTACCAAGACATTCCTACTTGTAAAAGGCTTTATAAGGCTTTAAGGATAACTGTAGCAGTGTAGTTATTTCCCTTGCTAAAGCAAAAAAATACATGAACATAAGGAACCTCTGTATCAGACTAAATGAACTACATGATGACAACTGTTTTAAATACATGTATGGATTTAATTAAAGTGATAACATTTTATAATGTAAATAACACAAAAACAATCACTGATAACCAGCCATAATTTACGCTGTAACAAAAATCATAAAACCAGGCAGTAAAACCATGTGCCATTTCAATTACTACTACTTCTGGTTTTCCCAATGTTGAAGCACTTCATACAACTACTGCGTTTTCAGTGCTCTGTGTTAAAGTCTATACAGGAGAATCAAGACCATACAGCAATGTGTCATTATTCTTCCTTCTTTTTCTCTCCCATGAAGGCTCTTTGTGAAACAGGATTCTTTAAAATTGTTTCTTATCAATCAAAGCCCATGGTTTGCAATCCATACATCACACCCTGTGTAGGGCTGCTACTGTAATTTTGTTTACATTTCTCACACCACACTACACACCTACGAGGTCTACATTACTATCTAACCAAACACCATTTCCGTTTTTAATGGATGGGATAACATCTCTCTTGCCTGCTTTTCTTCTTACAGCAGAACAGTGCCACATACAACTTGAGGCCAGTTTGTTACTGGATGACTGAGGATGCCTTCTGCAGCAGGAGATGAGCATGTGTTTGGCATTATACGAATGAAGGGATATGGGTCCAGCAATACTGAGAGTTGATACTTCTCATCCTAAATGCCTGGAGTCCACACCAAGCCTCTCAGGACTGGGTTAGGTGCCTGAGGTCCCTGCCTGTGGGAGAATAGGATGCCTCAGAAAGGAATCCAGAGCAGACAGCAAGGTTGAGCCGGGAGCTGTTGCAACTAGCCAAGATAAACACTAAGGGAAGGGTGTGCCTCAAATTCTTCTCCTTTTGCAGCTTAGGTATCCTTGTTTTTTTTTTTTTTTTTTAATGGCATGTAAGGCAGTGCTTATGTCAGCTAGGGTTTCAGAGCCCCAAATCCACCCTAACTTGTTCAGGTGCCACACTTCCACCTTTTACAAGCAAAACACAATAGGTGCCCACTCCTTAAATACTGCTGGAGGGTCAGAATACAGACAATGTGGAATTAATTCCTGCTTTAATTCCTTCTCTAGCTTGACATAGATCAAACCTACACTCCTCATGTCCCAGCAGAATGTTCCAACCCTGTTATGCTGGGGAAAACCCAGGGGTGGGAGAGAGGAAGGGGTCACTGGCCCCTTCTGCCTAAATTGTGCCAGTGCTGCAATGAAAGCAATTTACTTAGTTACAGCAAAAGCCAAAATACAGTAGTCTGTTGCTTTTCGGACTAAAGTTTGAAGTCTATTGCTTTTTAAATTATATTTCCTATTACTCTCATACTCCTATTCCCTTGCTATGTAACAGTCTCTTGGGATTCTTCACACTTCTATTTAAATTCCAGGGACACACTGCTTAGCAGTGACATTCAATTAGTTCTCCACTTAATAAATAACCGTATATAATTGAATATTTTTGCAAGTATTAAACATAGAACATACTCATTGTTAAAATTTAAAATCTTTAGTTATACGCTTGGAGCCAGTGAATGACATTGTTCACACTGAAATAAAATGAAAGGATTACAACGTGGAATGCTTATGTTTAGAAATGGGTCGTTTGCAATTTCAGAAAATAGGTAATTTACAAAGTTTAAAATAAAATGCATGATTGCATTGTTCTAAGCATTGAGAGACTGAACAAAAGGCTTCCGCTTTCTTATCAGCATCAATTATGGCATGAGTGTGAATAATATGAATTGTGATTGAATCATTACTAACCATTTTTGCATAATTTTCCACTTTCACTTCACCAATATAACATTTCTATAAAAGATGAAATTATATTTCTTCTAAGAGCCGTAAAGAAAAACCACAGAGCTTGATCTGTGACCATTATCAAGAAGATACAGATGATCTCTCCATCCCTAACAATAGTAGCTAATAGCACTTCTATATTTTATTTTCTAGCCATCATCCCTCACGCAAAGGTTTTTACCTCAGTTTTGATGAAGGCAGAGTTGGGACAAAGTTTTTCTTCTGCAGTCTCTTAAGGCAGTCCTTCTTATGCTTTCAAGACAGTCAGAATTTGGGGACCAGGTCTGCCACACAAACTGATTGCCAGCAATTTGCTTGCTCTATAGAGAAGCCATGGCAGTTGTCGAAAGAGAAGCTGGCTTGCTTTTGCCCTGTGTTACAGGGTTATACTCAGTTGCACAGAAAATTGGATAGCATCTGGTGGGAGGACTGAAATTGTGGCTCTACGTGTGTGAGAGACATAAGCAGGCTGGGCTCTGCAGCCTGTTAATGTAGGGGATGGGGGAAGAGTGATCAATCCTGTGTTAATTATGGAGCCGGCAGATCGTTCAGCAGCTAATATTTCTTTTGTCTGGAAGGTGACTTGAAACAGTGACAGCGAAGTATGATTACCATATAAACACTATACATTGCCGTACCTTTCAAATATAAGCTTTAATTTGGACCAGGAAAAAGATGAGATTAAAAGAAACCTGCACTTGAAGCATGTGATAATCAATCATCCAGAAAAAAATGTTTGATTATATGTATTGTGTTACTTAAGTGCTCTTTGAAGGCAGATGAGATGAAACGTATGTTTAAATACGTCAAACATGTTCAAGCAGTATTTTAAACAGCTATTGTACAACGAGATGACTTAAGGGATGGGCTCATGGCACTGCAGACTTGGGCTTTTATTTCAGTGTGGAATACACTGAGATGTCAGACTTTGGGTCACACAAATCAATCCACAAATGTACATAGGGGACCAGGGACTAAAGGACTTGCTACATTTTCAAGTGAAAATATTGTTTTTTTCCAAAAGTTATTTAACACAGTGAAAGAACCCACAGAATACACCAGGAAGAAATGCAACACTGTGTTTGATAAGGATTTCTCTCCATCTTTGTGCAGTTACCTCTCCAAGGACCATATTTTGTGAGGTTTTCTTTAGGAGTGCCTGGATTGGTAAAAAGGCTTTTAGTTTTTCTGTCCTCTGATATTTATAACTTCCACCATGTATCAAATTTATATTTGATCAAAAAATCACATTTACAGGCACTACTGATGCATATAAATCATTGCACAAAATTTAATGAAGGACAATGCAGATGTTTAACTGTAAACACCTGCTATAGATCTTTCAAGGAACCCTGGAAAGTAGGGGGCACTGAGATTTATCAGGTTCTTACTTGTGGAGGCATCTTCATTTGAATGAAACTAAGTGAAGCATAAAGTAAAGATCTGTGAGACAAAAAACCCCTGTGTTATTAGTAGAAGAAGAGTTTTTTCTATCACATAAAAAATGAGGGACAGGTGTAAGCCAGTCATGAAAAAAATGAATGAAAAAAGAATAGGATAGGTTATTTAATCACCTTCCAAAAGACATTTTATATGAAGGCTCCAAATTTCTTCACACCATGCAAGAGGATAAATAAAGCAGCCTAGGTGAACATTCACACTTTTGGCACTCCTTCTAAACATTAACTGTGTTAAGATGAAACCAAAGCCCTGCCCAGTAATAATGCTTGAAGATGCTGCATAGTCAATTCCAATGCACCAAAAGAGAAAAAAAAATCAGTCTCCAAGAAACTTGCAGAAGAATTATGTCCTGCTTTACAACTCAACAAGGATAGTAGAAGGAATGCCTGATGATCAGAGTAACTGCATGAACAAACCCACTGATAATCAGTCAAGTTTACAGATAAATTAGCATGGCCTTCTTTCCTAGGGAATTCAATTGTATCAAAAGCTCAAATTACGGCAGATGGCTGTAGGATGCTCTCCTTTACAGACCTGTGCTACCAAATGTGCAGTTAAAATATAACTTACTTATTCTACACCCTTCATTTAGGTAGATCTACCGTAGGTATTGGAAGGATTACCCCTGAACCTCCAGAGAGGGACACAGGGTCTTACTGGCCAGAGTGCTGCCCCCACACATCTGGGCTCTGTGGCATTACTCAAACAAAACAAACCCTTCCTAACCTTCCCCAAGCTTAGCTGTTCTGTTTAGCATTTGACTCTGAGCATTGCTTCCCTGTTGTCTTACCATGCTCGTGTGGTTTTATGCAGACCTGCCCATCTGCAGTGTGGCGTTCTTGTAGAACATTTTCCATAGGTTGGGATGAATGGCTGTTACACAAATTGGAAGGCTTTTTATGGAGGATACCCCTTGTGACACTGCTTCCTGCTACTGTCTGTGCACACTTCTGATATCACAGCCAAGACATGTAATTCTGTATTCAGAAGCTACGTGATCAGCTGTAAGGATTCACCCATTCCTTGAACTTGTAAGAGTATTTGTTTCTCTAAACCACATTTTTCCAAACGATTCCCTAAGATGGACACTTTAGATATTGCTGTGGCCATTATTAAACCTTTGCTTGAAGATGGTGGCAAACAGCTTCATCCCACCACAAACCCCACTAGCACGTGCAGCCAGAAATACCTAACTACATAAAGACACCTACAATATCAGCAGTCCATGAAGATCTCTCCCTTTCCATGGTGCCACGTACTGTGATCACCCTCACAGGATGTGGGATGAGGAAGGCACGTATGTGCCATGCCCCTTCATCCTCCATATTACCAAGCAGTCCATGGGAATCCAGGGAGGCACAGCACAGGGAAGCGAGTTCATGTGGTCACTTGGTTTGTTCAGCCTGGAGAAGACGAGACTGAGGGGAGACCTCACTGCAGTTCCTCACAAAGGGAAGTGGAAGGGCAGGCACTGATCTCTTCTCTGTGGTGACCAGTGACAGGACTTGAGGAAATAGCATGAAGCTGTGTCAGGGGAGGTTTGGATTGAATATTAGGAAAAGGTTTTTCACCAGGAGGGTTGTTGGGCACTGAACAGGCTCCCCAGAGATATGGTCACAGCACCAAGCCTGACAGAGTCCAAGAAGCACATGGACAACACTCTCAGACACATGGTGTGATTCTTGGGATACCCTGTGCAGGGCCAGGAGCTGGATTTGGTTATGCTCGTGGGTCCATTTCTACTCAGCATATTCTATCATTTTATGAAAGGTAGTGCAAAAAACATGCCATACGTATGTAATATTTCTTTTGGAATAGCCTTTGATAATCTTAAAAACAACTGCCCTGAACTTCCTCATCACTGTTTTCTTTTATGGACAGCATGCCATACCAGGATGTAATGTGGGTTTTCTTAATATCCATTTTTTCCCATAAGTTTTTAACTATAATGCTCAATAAATATTCAAGTGCCAGCATGGAGTGGATTATTGCTAACATGTTGCAGGAAAATTGCGCAGTGCTAAAGCTTGCAATAAAAATAAGCAGAACGCCCACTGTTAAAACACTGTAGTTAAGTGTATTAGCTGTTTTCAAAAGCATTAACTCCCACACAAATAGCAATGCTATTTTGTCCAATATATTATTATCAGACAGTGAAAATCAGTTGGGGACTATCTAAAGCCTTTATGCCCACATGTATTAAAATAAAATTGCTTCACAAAATTAGGAAATTGTGTGGGGACAGCACTTAAGATTTTACCAGGTGTAAACAAAATAATAATAATAAATTATGAAATTACACACTACTTGTACAAACGACTCTTCCCTTTCCCCACCTGATATTCAGAATCATTGAAAAGAAAATATTTGTTTCTCCACCTCTCATTTTTTATTGTATTTTCTGTCTCATCAGCTGATAAGATTTCGTAATTTTTGAGCTCTTGTACTTTTCACTTCACCAGAGTGGCAAAACTAATATTGGATAATAATGATACACAAGAAGAAGCAATTGTTAATGATCCTAATGCGGCAGTGTAAGCTCTTCACGAATCTACTGATTATCCTTTTGTTTCTACTTCCTGTTCATCTGTCTCAGCAGTGACATCATGAAAATAATAATAATTTGCACCCAGATTCTCAAAGTGGTTTGCAAATATTAATTAATCGCGAACCTAATTATGCCTCTGAGACAGATTTTATGTTCCTATTGTTCTCTGGAGACCCACGTGCCTCTTTCCTTGAAGCATATTTCTTCTCCTTACAGGGCTATTCAAACCCCCCTGAAATTAAGGGGAGAAAAAAGAAAATATTGGGCAGTAGAGGTAAGGGAGAGAAGAGGATAGTGGGGGAGGGAGAGAGAAAAGAGAAAAGAGAGATGAAATAAAGCCCTCATATTTTACTCTGTGCTCTACCTACCTGAATCCGGAAAAATGATGTGTTTTCATGGCATTTTCTGTTAGCAGTAATATTAAAAATACCTATATTTTCTCCTGAGGTACTGTTACATGGCAAAAAGTATAAATATTACTAAAATGGCAGAAAAGGTGTGTTTCAATTTTACACATTGTTAGATGATGACAGTCATCCGGCACGCAGCAAGCTCTGCTTCACATGTGGGTTTGGGCCGTGGGTCTGGGTTTGGGCTGAGCTGCAGGTGCACTGTCACACCCTCGGGGTGCTGTCACAGAACAGGTGCAAACCCTGCAGCCACATCCCCTTTCTGGGGTCTTACTGCCACAAGCTCACATAACAAGTTTTCCATCGCAACAGAAAAACATCTGACAATGCATTTTCTAGTGAAGCTACCGACACATTTTCATCCTTTTTGGGAAGCTTACTTTGGTATAAAGCTAGGATGTGTCCCCCCCTGGAATAAATATTACAAGAAATGCTTTTTCCACACCCCTTTTCACTATGGTGGTCTTATTTCTTTCCCAGAAAATCACTCGTCACGCTGAGGGATAAAAATATGGAAAATACTGTGGGTTACCTTTCTTCCTCACTTTAACATCATAGCTAGTCAATCAGGTAATTCTTACCTGCAAGCGCTGTTCTTTTGACTTCAAAAATTAGGAAAGAATTATGTCAGTCCTTAAAAAGCTGCCATTTAAGTCTCATCCCCTTAAAATAAAAGCAAGTAAAGTAACAGGCCAATTAGAGCAAATGAAACAATTAGCTTCAAAACTCTGATTGTCACCAAAATATCTATTTGCCCTAATGGAAATACACATGCTTCCCTAATATAGGGGGTTCACCAAAGGAACAAAAATACTATGCAGTTCTCAAAATGCTTTACCAAAATTAAATGTTTCTCCTGTAAACAGCACACAGGCTGATGAAGAGCAACACAACAACTAGAGCTCAAGTGATGTTCAGGACATCACAGGAGTGCATCTGGGATGACAAGTTTAAGATATTTTCTTTAAAATTCAAGTAATTAAAAGTGTTTGGAATCACCTGTCCTGACTAGCAGAATGCAAATACATGTATATCCTTTGAAAACCACAATCTTACTTTTTATTTTCTTCATCTAATAGCCTTAAAGTGCACTGCATAGAGGCCAAAAAGATTTACAAATAATTTATTAAACTAATTCTACCAAAAAGTGCACTCTATAATGAGTATCTGACTTTTAAAATGAAAGCAACATCTTGGAAATTTTGGTGAAATTTAGTACTTTGGTTTACTCATTTTATTTCTGAGAAGAGTAATTGAGAAGATGACAGTGGTTTTGTTCCTCCTTGCAGTTCTACATTTTGGAATACAAAACTAGGGATGTTTAAGAGGTGAAATTCATATAAGAGGAAATAGCTGAGTGCATTGAAGGATTCAATAAAGTAGGAAGACAAAACAAAAGAACTTGCAGCTTTTCCACCCAATCATCCTAGATATCTTCAAACCCATTTTTTAAAGAAAAAACAACCTACAGTCTTATAAATCAGACCGTAATTCCAAGAAATTGAAAGCCTGAGATTTGAAGCTGTAGGAGAGCTGCAGAAAGGAAACTGTAATATGCTGGCAATGATCTCTGGAGCAGCAGATGGCAGGAGAAACTCTGTCTCTTACCTTTATTCACCATATGCCATTTGACTGATTAAAATGTATTTATGTAGCAAAAAAACATTATAAAACAACACACATAACTATAGCTCTTTAGTGCACATCATCCCACTCATTTTTTTTGGGTTCTGGTAATCCATCTGCAAACTTCACGCATTTTTGTCCAGGTTTCCTCCTCCTTGCATGCAGTTACTTTATGTTTCCCTACAAAATAACACACACCCCAAACTGTTAAAGCTTCCTACCTGGCTGAGTAAAATCAGCTGATAGTAGAAGACGAGGGAAGGCCTCAGGATTGGGGTACTTCAAAAGGTCGTGGTAATTTAACAGGTGGCAAGAACAAGTTCTCTCAGCAAGAACTGGTAGTGCCAGACAGTGCCTTTTCTTTTGAGAATGAGTTTCTTCTGTTTTGCTTGATTTTATCACCACAATGACCACTCAGCTGAGCACCTCCATGAACCTTACACATCCTTATGAAACAGCTTCTCCCTTTCACCTGTACCCCACTCTTCCTGCCCCAGCCATCCAGGACACCACAGCACATGTCAGTAAGACAACAGCTGCTGAGAGCCAAGAGAGAAGTGGATGTGAGTCACTGCTTTGGGTTAACACTGCTGGTGATGTGCTCTAACTTGCCTCAATCAACATGCAGTCACTCATTTATCCAAACTCTGCCGAGCCTCACAGGTAGTCCAGTGCATGCCTGTGGCTGCTGCTTTTAAGCTTGGTCCTGGCACATGGGCTGGGCACAGTGTCCCGTCTGGAGTTCTCCTTGGTAGGTCTTTTATTCATAAAAATGGCAATACTGTGTAAGAAAACTGTGAATGGCCTGTAGATCGGAGCTGAAGTTCAATCAGTTTCACTCTGACCTGATTTTGTCATTTTCCTGAGCAGGGCAAGGATCATTCCCACCTTGCTGACGGAGGCTCCGCTGGTGCCAGGTACAGCCTGGAGTCAGCTGGGCCAGGCTTGGTAGGTACGAGTGAATATGGGAAGAGTGACTGAAAACCAGAGCCCAGCAGGAGGAAGGCAGCGGGCCACAAGAGGTGTGCCAGAGTGACATCAGCTATCCATATAGCTGCTTTTATTTAAACCAGGCAAAACCTCACTCTGAAATAAGTGAGCTAAGACCTCTCTGCAAACGACAGAATCAGCAAACTGGGAATGACTGGTTCCAATGACTGCACTGATGGAGAACTCCTCAGTCTGACCTGAGCGGGGATTTAGCATCTGCATCAGTCAACAACTGTAGCCCATTGTTAAAAACTGTTTCTAATAGCTTTGGGTCGTTATTCTTTATCTTGGTATCTTCCCAGACTGGGAATAATTCCTTCCTTCATCTACACAGTTACTCTGAAAGTATTTATAGATGATAATTAGGTCGTTTCCTTCCATCCTACTGAGTTTCCTGTAGGCTGTAGGACTGACTTACCACTTGGTATATTATCCTGTCCTTCAATCCTACTTCTATTTAGAATAAAAAAGCAGCTTCAGATATATAGACATTCAGAACCACTTCTAATGTTGCAGGATCATTTATAAACAATGGAAAATAAAGTCTAAAAAGAGAAAGTGACGTAAAGTAGCTCTTTCTCCACATTCAAAAGATTCTCTTGATGGGATCTGTGAATATTCATTATACAGCTTGTGATTTTTGTTAGTTAACAGCAGTAAAATACACAAAAGAAAAAATAATTAAGGTTTTAATAACATTCAGCCATGAGCTCAGTGAAGCTTCTGCTCGTTATTAAATCAGCTGTGGACTTTAAAAAAAAAAATTCCAAATTACTTAAGACATACAATTGAAATGGTGAAGCATAATGTCTTGCTAAAATGTCTTCAAGGATACAGATAATTTCAACTACACACAGATCTTGTTTCTTAATTCCAATGTTATTAATTCTCCTTCCTCTACGACTGCAAGTAATAAAGCAGATTCTTATTTTACCTAGCTCTGGATTAAAAGTGGAGCATTCTCCTTGAAAATCACAATGCTAAAAGATGGCCTAAAATATCCTGATTGAAGTATTTCCAGTAGTACCGTTTTAGGGTTTTTTTAGGGATTTGGAATCAAATAAAACTTTTACACCACACATAAGGCTAACAGAAATTTGAAAGAGGTGTACTAATCTGAAACAGATACTTAAAAGCTTAAAAATTAAAATTTCCCTGGTACACAGAAACTAACACAAAGTAGCAAAGCTAATTAGACTGTCCCTATAAAAAGTTCCTCATTTTTATTTAACACTGTCAGTTTTCAGGCTATTCATAAACTATTTTTACCCTCCCTATTCCAACAAATGAAATTAGACCTCTTTTCATGCTATCTACAAGTTAATTTGTTGATAAATTGTTATTAACTATCTTCAAAAGTAGAAAACACTATTTTATTTGCACACATCTGGTAATGATATTCCTGGGTCTAGACAAATGAAATGAGAGTTAGACAAGGTATGTTAGTGAACTGAGTTCTATATTTACATGTAATATTAAGCTAAAACTGGAGAAAAGTGTTATTTCATTACAGTTATAAAAAAACCAAAAATGCTACTAAAATACTTTATTCAACCCTTTGGAAACTGAAGTAGGGATTCTTGCCATCTCTAGTGATACAATAAAATAATATCAAATTAGGCATTAAACTGAAACAACAAACCCATTCTAGCTGAACGAAGGAATAAATAACGAAAAATCTGTTTTGTTACAAAAGCATGGAAAAGGCCCTCATTATCTTTTTTTCTTAGATCTAGCAAATATAACACCCTGTATTCAGGTTTGTTTCCCTGTCTCCATGTTGTAAGGCATGAGATTATTTCAGTGAGATTTACCCTGGATATGTCACAGACAGATTCCCAATCCACTTAAACTATTAACTCCATGGATTACATGTGTTACATGAAAAAAAAACAAACCAAAACAAAACGGAGCCCTCCTGCACGTAAATAAAGTATTATTTTTAAAAGCCTCGGATAGTTCTATCAAGTGGGAGAAGAATAAGTCTCAGAGTAGATCAGTTTTGGATATAAGGGTCTTGATCCCATGTAATAACAAATATGTTAGAGTAAGGTAGTATTAAATGCATTCTTTCTAAAAATTATCAACAGTTTGTTTTTATACCTCTTGAAAATCAACCAGCTATCCAACTAAGACCTTCCTCTTAGCTATCACAGTTTGGAATCTTTATCTATTAGTTTTTGGTGACCTGTACAGCATTTAATTGATTTCATTTTTTTATACACACATACTATATGGCTGTAACATACCATCCACTCTACCTATCTATATGACTTATTTGTGAATTCAAGAGTAATTGTACTATATCCAATGTAATTATAATGCAAATTGCTAATTTGATAGAAAATTTATATAACATCCTAACTGCACTGAAGTGAGGTAAATACTACTTAATTCCTCCTGTGACAGCAAAAACAGTGCAAAGACTCATCTGATAGAAGTCTGTTCCCACCAGTTTCAAGTAGGTCACCTGAATAAAGCCCATTTCTTAGGATTTACAAAGGCAACAAGCATTTTATCATAATATTTAGAATTAAACCGATTATCTTTAGAAATCTCCCCAAATCCTTCGAGCTAGTTACATGAGAATGTTGTTACGTTGTCTTTCCTCCATGGAGGACCACAGTAACTTGTTTCTGGGTTTTTTTTCACAGTTTAGAAAAACCTACAGTGCTTTAGTTAGTTTACTTTGCTTGTGTTGTTTTAAACGAAACATCACCTTGGGCTAAGGAACTTCTGTTCATGACAACGCAAGGTTACAAAAATTAGTCCAGATAGTAGAACCCAGATTAAGCCTGTGTTAATCTAAATACCAGACCCCAGATTTCCACCATCACACATTTCTTTATGTATTTATCCCAGTGAAAACAAATTATTACCTTTATCAATCACCTCCATTTTTCCTGGAGAACAGACGACACTCAGTGTAATCAACCCAAACTTGTTATTCACACAAATCCTCCGAGAACAATGGTAACGCTGTCACTTCAAGTACAACAGAAACAGTATTATTTATGTGTCCTGAACTGAGTTATAACCACCAGGCAAGCACAGAGAATGTCCCTGAGAAGTTTGTATCACAGTGGAGACCAGCTGTGAAGGCAGAGCTCTAACCTGTGTGAGGTTACTGAGTAGGTGTCTGCAGTCACTGAGTGGGGCCAGGATACATGGATGGGAGAGGAGAGGAAGGTGAAGGGAAAACCAGGGAGGATGGCTATTCCCCTTAAAGAATCCGGCTAGGAACTTGTGTAACTTGGATCATATGAGGCTCAAACATAGCTGGATTCAGTGAACAGCAAACAAAATGGCTCAGATAAAGAAAAAAGATAGCAGTTTATTTGTCTGTAAAATTGAAATTTCAACAGTAAGGTTCTATACTCTCGCAACTGAAAATTGTGTAAAATTAAATTAACATTCCTAAGCCCAAAACACTGATTTGTAATAAATTGTATATGTTTTATATAACTTTTATGGAAAATTCTCATATAAGTTTTTATGTATAGATCTACTGCTTCTCATTATTATATTAATATAGAATGATAATTACTGGAAACCAAGTAATTAAAAACTGTGCCTGAAAAGTGTCTTATTTGCATCTCATTTTTATCCTGTTTCAGTCTATTTGTTAGCCATTTTTTCCTAGCTTATATCCTTTATTTGTCCCCAAAATATTTTAAAATAATCTAGGAATAAACAAACAAACAACAGAAAACTACATGGAAAAAAAGAGGCACATTTAAAAAAAGTTAGACTCATCATCAGCTAAGATCTGGGAAATTTCAAGCACTCAACAAACTTTTGCAGCAAGAGGTCCATTGCTTAAGTTTGACTGAAGGCTACTCTTTCCTGTCATCCACTTGATCTAGATCTCTTTTATCATTTCTGGCCTAAGCAAACAATCTTTACAGGAATGAAATTAATTTTGCATGAAACAAAACAGTTCTCAATATTTAAGTTATACAGTGTCACTTTCTTAAATGAATCAGCTTTAGCTTCTTCCTTCAACTAGCATGCCATAAAAAAACCCCACTTCTTCCTAGATGAAGATAGGGTTTTTATGCAGTACCGTGGACATCAGACCAAAGGAAATATTCTGCTTCCTGATGATTATCTCTCCTTAAAAGATTAAATTATTTATTTGTACCTTCTACGATATCCTGAATTTTTTCCTCCTAAACACTTTAAGATCACCTAAAAAAGAAGTAATTTAAAGTCATTGCGGTTATTTTCATTTGTGGCACAAACATGCAACTATTTTAGAGGTAGATATTTAAATTTCCTTTTCGGCTATTTCAGTGGTATTATAAAAATAAAAAGCATCTGACTTCTGTATTACTGTAATTGTGCTTAATTTCTTGTAATGCCAAGTTACCAAATTGGTTGTGGTCAGTCTGAACTAGTGACACTGTTTCCTTCTGATGACTCTGTACTAGAATCTGTTATGAAATGTTTGTATTTTTCTCTTTTTCTCATTCTTAATTTATGTAAGTGAAAAGGTGACAATTGTAATTAAATTGATCATGGTATCTTCCATACGTGTGTGTTGCTATACTAATACGTTTTACATCCACCCATAGAGCAAGCATGAGGAAAACGACCTTAATTTCTTTAGTGATCAGAAGTGATAAAAATGTGTTGTAATCTCAAAAATGAAACATACCATTGAAGGTAAATTTTCCTAACAAAACATTAGGTTACATGAAGCCCTGTTTTTGCAAGTATATGGTTTATTAGCTCATGATATCAAGGCTTGAACAACACAGATATTGTAAAATGAAGATCTGTCTCTAGGCAGGTGCTAACTCTTTCATCTCATTGGTATCTTGCTAAATGTCTTTTAACAATTAAAGTAGCATTTGCCAAGTAATACCAAGTATTGATTTGAATATGGCCAAATCAGGCGCTTGGAGACATTAACACAGTCATTATAATATTATACAACCTTACGTTTGCTTAAAAAAATTAGGATAAGCTTGCTTTTCACTAGAGTGGGGCCTAAAAAGCCTTTCTTAGTGCATCATTCAGGACCAAAGTGGGCATGGGCAGGGTACCTTGGGTAGGACCCTGAGTGCATCTCCATCAGGCATGTTCAAAGAACTCCGAAGATGACTAACAGGGCTGAATATTTAACCCATGGGACATTAGGCTAAAACATATTCTGTTTCCTCAAATGGCAGCTATACACTTCAAAATACTAAATCAGAATAAAGACTGAAATAGTCAAAACTACTGACAGCTAAAACTGAAGCCACATTAACTTTTATTTTGTTTGAACTTAATTGGGCAATAATTTTGAACATTTCATTTTATTAAGTACCTTTGGAAATGGTCTTTATCTTTCTCTGTAATGATGGGAATATAATCAAACATAGTAAAAAAAAATACATCTAAGAAATTTAATTTTTTTTTTGCAATATCTAACTGCAACAACTGAAATACTTCTGGTGTGAGAAACTAAAGCAGTCGCTGTCCACAGAACGAAACACAGAGCTCTAGGTACATGCTTCTTATTGCATTTAGCACTTCTGGGTAAATGCATTCAGTTAAATGGATCAGAAATGAAGGGCTTAGTACCAATTTATTCTCTTTAAAAAATATTTTTCAGCCATTCTCTATGTATTTCCTTCTTGCCTCTGAAAACACATCATCTTTACTCTCCTGATACTTAGAAACTTCTTTACATTGTGATCCTTGTGAAATTAAACAGTTATATTACAGATTTTCCTCCAAAAAGAAGCTTTATTAAATGAAATTGCTTCAAAATACCAGTGTGCCAGAAACTTCAAACTCTGTTTTGTGAAATTTAGATACTTCACGTCCCACTGATGAAGCCAGTAGCTTCCTGAAGCTTTTAGTGGTAGTTGCAATTAAAGCAGAGCTTGAAGAGCAAAGTTTTCAGGCTATTGAAGCAATAGGGCTCTTTGGTGTGGATTTTTTAAGATATTCAGGCATTGATGGCCAAGGTAATGTCAGTAACAACATTCTGTTTTCAAAAATGACACATGCAGAAATGAAAAAGATGTAAAAAATGACACAAGCCCAACCTCACTGAACATGACAAACCTTTGCTGCTAAAATACTGTGTGAAAAATTAGCAAGGCTAAAAAGTAGCAGGACTACAGATTTTTAAAACATGTCATCTTACTTCAGAGAAGGGATTACAGTATCTGAACAACAGAGTTCATTGTACGGCTTAAGAAATTGTGTAGCCACAACAAGGAACAAGACAACTCCACAAAATAAAAAGTCGTGCGTGCATAGACATGGAAGTAAATAACTGTGTTTAAGATGCCTAGATTTAGTGCCTATGTCTCCCTGTCTCCTTGATAATTTCTTTTTTTTTTTTTTTTCCCCCCAATACTTAGTGAACACAGCTGTAATGGAAGTCATAATTGCTATCTGGTTATGTATTTTACCTTCTCACTGTAGGCAAGCACACAAAGCTACAGAGACGGGTGTCTTTGTAGTCCTTGGGAGTCCTAGCTCCCCTCAGCTTCCAAAATCTGTGCTGCCGAGAATGGTTTTTTTCTCAAGCATCCGACTAAGTAGGGTTGACTGACATCTTCACAATTCTAACTCCAAATATTTATACGACGTGTATCCTCTTGCTAACACCAACTTATCACAGGGTAGTCAAATAGGTTTAGTACCTCATCTGTCCAGTAACTAGAGCTAAATACACTGATCTCACCAAATCCACGAGAGCTGCTTATTACTTTTCATAGAGCAATGGCAAGAGATCCAAATCAAAGACCAAGGTTCCTTTAGGTAATACAGTCATTGCATTTAATGAAAACGTGGTCCCAGTCAAAAAAGGTAACACGGTATTTTTCTAAACAAACAAGTAGTGAATGATACTAATCTGAATAAATTTCAGTGTAAATGAATCCAAAGAATCCAGTGCACTTACAGGCAAATGGAATTTCAAGGAAGAAAGGATTACAGAAACAATATCAAATGCATTTTAAGCACTGCTTTGCACATGTCCATTAAACTGATGAAGGCAACACATGATGAAGTTACAGGATTGCTCTGACAATCTTTGAAAGACCTTATCCACCACACACATCATCCACAGAGGAAACACAATGATATACATATCAAAGGAACTAGTTTTTCCTGACCATGTTGTATTTCTCATAAACAATTGTTACTCCTGTGACCCTACGGCTTCCATTACGGTAATTTCTTCTCTTTGGTAAAGAGGCGACAGGTCCTGGCAAACAGAAGAAACATTACACTGCTACTTTAATTGAAACTATCACTTCTGATACAACTGTGATTTCCCTTTCCCTATATATATATATATATGGGAAACTGAGCTGAAATTCAGGATCATAGGCATAGACCTTTTTCTTAAAATTTGAAGAACTGGACTTTTTATGGTTTCACTTGACCACGTGGTGGAATTTGATTAGGCACAAACAGCTACCCCAAAATGTATTTTTATGAGTCCATGAAACTATGAAAGTATTTCTCAGCCTGCTTCATGAAACAACTGTTAACCAGCAGAAGAAGATAGCTGTTACAACACCAGTGTGGTTGGAAAAATGACTAAGTCAAAACAATAGCTTTTCTCACGAGTTTTACTCTCGTAATGAGTTCACAATCAATTGAGTTTTGCAGCAAGACTACAATCTTTTTACCACACTTTATTTATTGGCACTGCAGCATCAGCACAAGCGTGAGAGACCAGGAGCACAACTATTACCACCTTACGTTTTAACAAGTAGGTGGCAACCATTCCCCAATATGTCTTTGAACTAAGCAACATGAAGATGAGGGGAATGCTTTAAAGTGTTATTATCTTCTCTGCTACATCCCACAGTAACAGTTCAGACGAGATGAGAATCTCCACAGGAAGGGTGTAATAAATGTAAGAATTGTTTATAAACTGACTACACTATTTCCTAAGTAAGTAAAAGATGGCCATTCTGAATTTTAGAATACTGTTTTTATACATTTACAAACAATACCCTTGCCTCACCCCTTTCCTGCCTTTCCAAACTTTATTTTATTAGGCCATCTTCAGTTGTCTTTTTCTTTTGGCTACCAAGACAGAGTGGTCGTGTAAACCTGGCAAAAGTTCAGGCTGCATGGGTAAGGTTTTAAAGCTTAAGTTCTAGAAGTAACTTTTATAAGTTATAATAACTGAATTTTTATAAATGACATAGGAACATCCAATGTAAGGAAAAATGACAACACAAAAAATGGCAGATAAATGCCACATTTATTTTTTACACAAGAATTAACTTGCAGATCTGTTCTTTGGAGATCAAGGAAATTAAGGTTTTACAAGCTTAAAAAAGTAGATGCACAGAGAAGAAGGGAAATATGATTCATCTGATACCCTTCTGCCTTTTTTCATTTATCTTTCAATGCAAAGCACTGTCCTCCCAGTATGGCTGTTTATTTGCTTTCTAAATATGTAGGACTAGGTATCCAGAATAAGTGTCCTTAAATGTTTGAAATAATACTGCGATAGAGAAGGGCTTACCAAGCTTACAAATCCGAATTATTTTCACTCAGCCTTTCGCTGTGTGATAATATCTACAGATTGACTTGGAAATCCACCATGGCAGATGCTATGCACACAAGTAAGATGAATTGCTTCATCTTCCAGGGTTTATGGTTCATTTTGAAGTTAATGGTTGGTCTTTCTGGTCCTTATGAAAAAAGTCGAAGCTCAAATGAAATAGGCATTAAAGTTTCAAGAGCTATGAAAACGAAAACATTCCTCCATAATATTTACTGTCATTGCTATATTATTTAAATCTTTTGTTTATTACTTGATTGGACTTCTAAGGCTTTACTGATTCTCTAAGGGTTAAGAACTACACACATTTTCTCCCAACAGTTAGGGCTCAAATCATTATGTTCCACCTGTCCATATGAATATTACATATCCATATGTGATTTTCTTTCCTTCACTTCTATTTCCCTCTATCCCTTGGGGCAGATAATCTCAAATAAATCTAGATAGAAAACTGAGAATGAATAATACTACTTCTCTTGAGTAGAGTAAGACTTCCTTAAAAAAAAGCAAAACATACCACTCCCTAGTATTTTTTTCCTGTTGCTGTACAGTGCGGTTTGAACAAGGTCACCCTGGGATTTCTCCCTCTGCAAAGTGACAGCAATAAGGTAATGACAAGCATAAGGAAAACATCAATAAATCAGCCATCCAGCTTTCTGGATTTTAGATTATTTGCCTACCCTGGCAGGATGGATCTTTCTCTTTTCTTCAGTAGCACCAGTTTAAATTAAGCATATGAGGCATACATCTGAAGACGGAAAGGGCAATTTCTGTATATAGTTGTAAAAAAAATATTAGCCAAATGCCTGTGAAAGCATCAGGTGAGCTCAGTGTATTTAAAGATGATACAGTATCTGCAGTTTATAGCATCCTATAATCCAGTTCTCAAACTATGAAATATTTAGTCTTCTAATAAGATCTCAAGGACATAGTTATCTATTAATTAATCCATTTTAATACCTTGATTTGTGAGGTAAGGAAAAAACCCCACTGCTTGCTTGTGTCATGTGATACCACAAGCTTAATTAAAGCTGTTTAAAAATAAAATCCATTAGATGCCATAAAAGTGCCAGGTGTACAAGTCATTATCTCAGGAGAGAAAAACACATTTCACTGGCCATAAAAGCTAAATTTTTCTAATACCAGCACCAATAAACCTTTCAGTTAATCTGAAAATGCAGAGTGCTTGTAAAAGGTAAGCACAATGAAAGTATTATCTCGGACAACATTTCTTCTAATGAACAAAAATGTAAAATGGACTGCAAGGGACCTCCCAGCATTGACTGAGCATAAACAACTGGGGAATGTGGCTACTGCGTAGGTCTGTACATTGTGGAGAGTCAGTTTAAATAACCCACCCATTTATCAGTTCTTCCAGAGCCATCTCACACACTTAACATGTATTAAGGGAAAATAGCGGCATCCCAGCCCTTTCCGTAAAAAGCAGCTTGGGATACTCAGTGAAGAATGATGGTAAGAACTCAAAGTCTGTTCGTATAGGTAATAAGTCTAAAGCAATTACTACCTGCTATGGAAACACTCTATTGATTTGGCCACTTAAGTTTGATAAATGGGTATCATACAGCAGAAACCATAAGAAGGAAGAAGCTCATAATCCTGGCACTGAATCTTAATTTATTGCAAGAATGTCAAAGTCAATATTTAAAAAAAAAAACAAACTCTGGTATTTGTGATAATGCAGGCTGCTTTCAAATGACACCCTCTTCCCCCCAGCATGGCAAAATGTCACAAGCATTCATGTTTCATTATAAACTGCTTTTTCCATCAGAGAAGTTGCAGTATACACCACACAACTGTCTGCAATCTGGAGCACAAGAATAATACTTGTTATACTTATCAATTAAGATAATTTTAGAATCTTTCATATCATCTGCTGGCAACAGCCACATCCGTGTGCCATTAGTATTTTCACATCATCAGTTTACTTCTCCCTCTGTGATTTATTACACAGGATTCACATGCCTAAAGGACTGCACCACAGAAATGACGATGAAAATGCCCTGTATGTAGTAGAAACTTGTTTCAAACTTTAACATCCTGTTGAAATACTCTGCCTTATTATTGGTTTAAGTAGTTAATACCTGAAAAACCATTCTAAAATGTATATACTCAAGTAACTATTGGATACAGTTTCATACTTAAAGAATTCCCACAAATTCTGTGGAGAACGTTTAGGACAGCAGTATGTAAAACCAGAATAAATAAGGAATTCCTAAACCCTTATGAAAAAAAGAGATTTATTCCCCCAAAAGGCACTAGACAGTTTCTAGATCATGAGTAGACAAGCTCAGGAGGGAAACGATGTGAAAGTGCACTGAAACAGAACATTTGAACAAATTGGCTAAAGGTATGGGTCCTACATCTGTGCAAACTTCTGGTTCAGTAGTTAATTTAACAACATCTGAAAATTTCCACCAAAGGTTTTGAATTCACATAATGGCCATGATTGAGGAATACATATTCATGATTTAAATAGGTGTTTCCAATACTCTCTTCCACAAATCAGTTCTAGAATCAACATTATCCAATAACATTCATTACCAAGCTGAAAGGTGATTTCTGATAAAACCACAGAATGCCTCAAAGACTGGTGAAAAGTAAAATGTTTAGAGGAATTTGCAGTCAACGGGGCGTGTCCATAAGGCTTAGTGACAGTGAGGGAGGAACTCAAAGCTCATGAAAACCTAATGGGAATCAGTAAGCATTCCCAGGATACTGCAGTTCATTTACAAGAGATACTGGAAAATCTGGAGAGCTATAAGGAGAAGAAACAGAGAGTCAAGGCCTGGAAAGTCATCAAAGAGATTAACTGCTGAATAGTGGACTCTAAAGAAAGCTTATTTAGCAAATCAAAATGCAGTATGTCTGTGACAGCTAAAGCCAGATTAATTAAAATCAGAAATAAACAATGAATTTTTAGTAGTGAAACTGATAATTCATTGGAATCAGTTGCCAGAGGAAGTAGCAGATTTTTTTGATGTCTTTCAGTCATGAAAAGATCTCTTTCTGTAGGACCAAGCGTGAGATCAAACCTGTGGTAAAGGTAGAAATGAGGGGCTGTGATAAACAGGAGGTTACTCTGGCTCTCAGTGTCCTCTGTCATAAGCCCTACGAATCTAAAGAAGTGAAAGCCAGACAGCAACAGCATAATATTCTCCTGTATCCTTTCATTCCATAGTTATAATTTAAGGTATTGACCCTATTTTCCTCTGGAGAGAAATGGATCAATAGAACAGGCTCACAAAAAGAAAATGAAGTTTGGCTCTAAAATTCTAACTACATCTTCTAAAAGTAACAACCTGGATTCTGTGTTCTGACTGAGAATGTATTCTACAAACAGTTGTAAAGTTTGATAAAACAGGAACAGATATGAAACTTAGGGCCTGATTTTTTTATGTAACTTGATGCAAACTCAGGGGATTTTAAGACCTATCATTAATGCAGTGAAACTATTGTATGCAGCATTTACGCTTGCTAGATCAGCAAAAAGAACCTAACTTCAAACTGGTCATTGAGCCAGGGAATTATTTCAGAGTGGTTGTGTGACCCCCTTAACCAAACCAGCAGTACTTTGGTACTCCAAAGGAGGTAAATGTCCGAGCCACAGCCAGGCCAAGAACTCCTCCAGGACACCCACAGAGAAGCAGAGTGAGACAGTGGGCTTACATACGAGCTTGGAACACCCATTGTACGATCAACACGTGAACAGCACGTGGCTTTTCAAGATTCATTTGTCAAGGCACAAATAAAGACCACATTGTTCAAAGTACCGCGGATCTTTGGATAAGTCTAATTGGAGTTCTCCCCTACATTGCAACTGGACTGCATCCCAGGTGACTCTCCTCTTGAGCTGGGACACCTCTCAAGGTATGAGATTCCTTTCCTGAGACTAAGAGATCCTTCCATACCCAAGGCAGTGAGACATTTTATTCCAAGAGATCCTCAGTAACTGACTAATAGCATGCTGGATTAATGGAACACATGCAGCTAATTCCATTAGATATAAACTGTTGTCCAGGTCTGAGACTAAGACTGGAAGTCGGTGCACCTACACTCCAGCAGGAGTTTAGAAAGTCAGGGGGCATATTCTGAACCCTGTGACTTGTTGAGATGGTCTCCCTTATCGTTTTGCATCTCTGCTCTCGGTGCAAATAATTCTACCTCAATTCTAACTTGCTTTTCCTTTGTATGTTTCATCCATGTAATAGAGTGAACCTTGCCATTGAACCTTGCTGAGCTGCACTGTTACAACATCATATTAAAACCACTTTTAGTAATACCTCTAATGGTGATTCTTTAGGCAATCTAAATTGCTCAGTTGTGACAATGGTGCATAACATGAAGTTGCTTTAAGAACTGGTAAACAAGTACTCAAAATGAGAGAGAGGAAGAACGGCCAGATACAGCAGTGAGGTATTTTTTCCACTGCTAGTCAAAGGTCAGTAATTACACAGAAAATCTGTAAGCAATGTCACACAGCAGGTGAGGGAGGAAATGCAATATGATTAAGAGTTCTATTTAGGCACACTGCTTGAAAAGCCCGTCTGTCACTTCAGATAAAGTTGTTGAGGATATCACACTATAGAAAGGTCCTTTTAGAAAAATATTCTTCTGATTTGTATCTAAAGATTAGTGTTCCATATGCCTGTACTGAGAACATGACCATTAGAATTTCAGTCACATTAATGAGTGTTGTAAACTCATCATCTTATGCATCAATTTTACTGCTGCTCTTCCACACAGATTAGCAGGAGGGAGAGCACTGCACAAGAGACTTCAGATGCAAAGTGCCATTCTGACCAAGCCAGGGGAGGGCACTGGGGCAGCCATCACTCTGTGACATCACGGGCCAGCCACAGGAGTAAGTGGAACTCAAAACTATGCCCAAACAATGGTTCCATTTCTTCCCAGAAGGGCATAAAACTCTGTATCAAGCTGCTTGAACAACCCTTATAATTATATACATATTCACAGTGAGATGCACAGCGCATGTACCTTACCCTAAAGGTATGCATGCTAGTTTGTGTGTCAGAAATGCTGATGTTCCCCTAAAAGTACCTTATCTGTAACTGAAGGCACCAGATTAACAAAAATTTAGATGAGACTTTTTTACCAAAAGGGAGATGAATTTCCATACTCATTTCAGGACCTGAAAAATAAATTTCACTTTTAAAAAGAAAAAAATCCCACAACACCTTTATGAAATTTCTGTGGATTTTTTTCTTACTAGCGTAACACTGAATAGATTCTTCCATTAAAGTGCTTTAGTAAAGGAAAAAAATGGACTGACTTTTGCCTAAACAGTTTATCCATATTTTCAAGTGGTTTTCCTAGCAGGCTGATCTAAGGCTCACTGAAGCTCATCAGATTCTTTCCTGTTCAGTACAAGGCAGTTTGAATCCAGCCTTTCTCAATTTTGTTGGGTACTTTTGTCCTGTAACATTCTTAACCAGAACACAAGGCATTGTTTAGTGGTCATTTAAATTATTTTCTTGATAACACTCTGCCTTTTATATTGAATATATTCTGGTATTTGGTGCAACTGATGCACTCTATGATATTTAAAGGATATTTTAAAGGTTTGTTGGATGATTTCCTCATTCAGATGTTTTGCTTAGGATTTTTCTCTTTCTGCAGGACAAAGTAGATCATATTCTTCATAGGAATTCCTTTACTTCAATTCCCTACTACGTCAGCAGTAGCTTTCAAAAAATATTTTTACATGACTGCAGCTTCTCTCTTTAAACATATGATTTTCCCTGTCAAATGGGAAAGGTGACTGAAATAGCACAGACTTACTCTCATGGCTATTATGCTATTTTTTCATGGTTGGAAGTGTTGTAATGTCCAAGGGAGCAATTAAAATTGTTCCACTGTGTAGTAATAAAGAATATTATTCTCAATTCAAGCGTCAGCCAAGAAGGTTTTATAAACTAAGAGAACACTGAATGTTTCAGCTTTAATATGCTATGCAGATATTTACTCTGAAAATAATAAACTTCATTATAGTTTCAAAATTCTAGCAAAGAAAGTTAAAATAATTTAAACTTCGAAGGCAAAACATTTGAGCAATAAGATTAAAAACTTTTAAATATGAATAATGTTGTTTTACAACTGATAATAATTTTCTTTCAGGAATATTTTAATTTTATATCACATACCATAAAATATATTTGGTTTCAGTGGCTTCACCAAGCTCTTCAACACTGCATTTTTCTACTTAGAGAAACAAATTTAATCCTATTTCTCCTATTATATATTTATGTTTACAAAAATATTGAACCCATGAGAGTTATATTTCTAGGATTCAATTTCAGTACTTGAAACAGCACTGATTCAAAGGCTTTTATAGAAATAATATGTGAAAGCATTTCGATGAAACATAACTGCTTTAGATTTTCCCTTCAGTCTCTTCATGACACACTTAACAGTGTTTCTCACACTTTCAAAGACATCTGGTCTCCTAAGGAAAATATAGACAAAAACTGTAAAAATAAAGAATTTTGACAGGTATCAAAGAAAAGTGCAGTAACGTTAACACATGGCAAATGGTACCTCTTTACTATGCACAAATCCTTTTGCGAGAAACATGTTAAGAGGTTAATATAACTTGTAACGCCATCCTTTCCTCTTCACCTTTTAATTATTCCCAAGCTCTCAATTTTATACAACTGCTAAGCAAACGTCTCTCCAGCTTGGCATTACGTGCACACCTGGGACCAGGTATTCCAGAAAACTGCTCTGGGCAGAGCCAGCAGGGCTGCAGAAGACCTTTATTCTGAACCATGCAACTCACACACATTAAACCCAAAACTAACTGCAATGTCAATGAGATGAAAGATGTCAGTGGACACAGATAATAACAGGGAAGTTAAGGATACATCAAAAGCTGCAGTGGCATTAACTGGTGTAGCGTGATTGAGTTGCATCATATTTCTCCAGTAAGAGTCTTTCTGTCTCCTGTTTTACATGTATGTTGTAACGACCTGAAAGTTATAGTTTCCTACCCATAAAACTACAAACATACTAATAACACTGCTAGTATAAGTCAGACTCGACATAAAATCTACACAGGCTACCCTGGAACCACAGAGTCTAATAACTCACATATCACATTTTGCTCTGAAGAGATGAAGCAGCACTGTTCAGAGTTATCTCATTTAATTAAATCCTCCACCATTCTAATTTTGTCAGTTTTATAAAAGTAATTCTGTTCTTCAATGTAACTGTGTCTCAGAAGGAGCAGAGTGGGCACGGAGCACACTGACACTGGGATCCTGGATCATTTTTCTTATGGTAGATATTCCTTCAGCAAGGCACTCAACATACACCTTTATATAAATAAGCAAGTCCTCCAACATATGCTGAACATCTATAGAGTTAATCTCTGCATCCTGCTCAAAGCACCCCCTGCCTGGGACTAGCAGAGAGATCCAAATCTCAGGCACCTGCACAGAACTGTACATACTTGAACTGCTCTCTCCCACTTCGGTGATGGAGAAGAAAAGGGGACAGCCCAAGGAATGCCACTGGCTGCTTTGCTCTGTTGTCTTTAAATTCGTGGAGCAAGAATCCCTTGCAGTGACTGTGCACTGAAATATGCAAAGGGATGAAGAGGTGTTACACACTAAAGAAAAAACTTGAGGCAATTTTCTTTCTAGTATTTTAGCACTATTATGCTTTGGCATAATGTTATGTAAATGAGACTTCTGGAGAAGTATCTTTCCATGTAAATAACAGGCAGTATCCTGAAGAGATTAATTCTTATTAAAAATTTTAAAAATAAATATGAGGGTATCAACAGAAGGGTTTAAAGACAGCTATAGCCATACTGACAGTACATATAAATTACTACTACAGAGTCAGCACACTGCATCGTAGCTTTGGCAGAGAGCTCAGAATTCCTGAACCCTGGCCCAGGGGATCAAAAGGTGAAGGTCTGAACATCTGGCTGATGGTGGGAGAGAAGATAGTTTAAGTTTCCATTCTCTTCAAGCTGGTTAATATGTCAAGCTGCATTTTCAGCACAGTAATTGATCTCTTGATTAAAACAAAGTGTTTCAGTTTTCAAGGGAAAAAAAGTGTGCAACCCTCCACATATAAAAAAGGACAATATTTTTAAAAAGTTTGGAACTCTCATGGTATACAAATCTTCTATATTTAACCACACTCAATTTGAAAATTAAAATGAACTTTTCTGAGGTTATGTATAGTTTTTTTATTTAAGCAATTGCAGTAAATTTTATAGGTATTCTTCAGTTCAAACCCTTCAAGAATCATATTATTTTTGCATACGAAAGTATTTATATAGTAAATTGTTTAGTGTTCATAAATGGCACAGAGCAAACTCAAACTGAATGTACAGTAGGGCAATTTCACACCATCTTTCTATCAATTTTTCAGTGGGTCAATTTAACAGTAGGGGAGGAAGTAACACCTATAATGAAAAAATCAAATGGTAATGAAATAACCATAGTCTTTCATGATTTCCTTTATAACATGTTGTGTGCGTATACAGAAAGTGTTACTCTGTCATTTGAGAAATAACTGCAAGACAGAGGTGTCAAAATAGTCACTGCCTAAACCAAAATAATATCTAATTTTCCTTCAAGCAAAACAGACAAGAGCTGTATGAAATACAATATCCTGTGCTGTGGATGAAGGCTAAAATGGTCTGGGGAAAAGAAAGCATTTAAAAATCTTTACTGATATAATAAGAATTAAAAATAGAAGAGAGTTGGCATACAAATAAAATCCAAGTGCTAGACTAATCACTAAGAGCAAGGACAGCAAAGATCTGTATTTCTGACATTCTTCATAAAGCAATGCTGTCTAAAATTGTTTATCCAAAGATCCCATGCTTTCTGAGAGATGCCTTACCATTATGCAGAGGGCAACCAAAGCAGTACAAGGTCCTTTGACTTCTCTAGGGTCATGTAACCAACCAGCTTAAGAAAAGAAAAATCTGTCCCATATCTCTTCTTGCCTGCTCCTGTGCTCTCAGGTTGTGTGCCACTCTACCCCACCTGTCAACTCATTTCAGTGTGCTTAAACTCCTCTGTCAGGGCAGCCACTGTGAACTCTTTGGAGTATGGAGCTACTGAAAGTGAGCTTCAGAGCCTCAAACACACTTCAGCAGTTAAAGACAGAGTAAGTAACACAGAAAAGTGAAAACAACAAAATAAATCCTAAATAATGGGCTAGATTAGGTACTGCTGCTGGAATTTTGAGCCTTCTTGGATTCTTTCCTCACTGGCTGTTTCAGAGTTGATGGAACTCTTCCAAAGTCTACATTAATTTCCCACACTTACCAAAACCAAAGAAACACAGCAATGAGAAGAAAATGATATTCTTTTAAAAACTGCAGTATTCAAATGGCATAGCAAATGCAAGGGAATTGGCTCTGCACTTCTCAGGCTTACTCAGGCTGGCAGCAAGGAAAGTTTCAAGCTGGGGATCAAACGGATGATTTCATCTGAGAAGTGACAAAACGTAGAGAATGGTACACCCACTGAAAGAAGTATTTTGGTTTTGTGTGCACTGTTCTGGTCTTGGGGTGTCTTTGTTTTTGTCGGGTTTTTATTTTTATTTTTAAGAAAGTGAAGCTCTCATTCAGAGAGATGTTTTCTTACAGAGTTTTTTTTTTTAAGGGATAACTGTGATAAGAGGGCTTTCTACTTTCTAGATATTACTAAGATCTCTTGGTTTGATTTATTCAGCTCTTTTATTCTAACCTTCAAATGACTTCTGCAGTCATTACAAGTAGTCTCAATACAAGAAATGGAAAGCCTCACAAATAAGAACAAACTGTCACAAGTTGAAACTGAAAATTTGGAACTCAAGTTTCTTGGCCTGTAAATGGCATGAAAACTCAGCCTTCCTTATCCTTGGAGACTCATTTGTATAGCTACAAATCACAGGAAAAATCTTTCACGATAAAATATGAAAAATTATAACAGAAAATAATTGCTTAACACACGCATAAGAGTATGACCTGAGCAGTAATGCTGTGATTTTATTACATTTACCACATATTTATTACATTTACCACCTGAGTAAAAGCTTGTCTTTGAGGAAAAGATATTCTCTCAAAAGACATAGTTATAATTACAACTCCTTTGAAATGAATGTTATACAAGTCCTTAGAAAGCGTTACACACAGCTAAACAATTTCTTCAGCTAATATACAACAGCGCCTGTTAAGCCCCCTGGTACATGCTGCATCAAAACACGAATTGCATGTTGCATCTCTTCATTAATTTCTCTTAAAATTTAGTATCTCTCTGGGAATGAGTCTCTCTTTACTTTGTTCTTTCTACATGCATAAATACTACTAGGGAGAGGGAAAGGTGGGTGGATATCCTTGGAGTATATGAACACTTGTTATCCACAGCTTTGGTAAAACTTCTGTAATAAATGACTTTAGTTAGGTGAAAAGTTTGCATCACTCTATTCTGCCTTGCAAACATGTCTTGGTAACTGATCTTTCACTATAAACTGTTATACTTCTGTTATTGTTAGTTAACTCTGAACAGGATGCCCTCAGGAGCCACAAACTCCAGTTATAATTGCAGCTAGTTGTGAATATATCTCCTCATCTGTGCAATGGCTTACACTGATCATCAAACAAAAGACAGAAACTGAGACTTCTCATATGCTTCGAGAGAGCTCTGTGACCTCCATAGGGAGCAAGTCCAGAGGAGGGCCTGGAGCACCTCTCCTATGGAGACAGACTGAGAAAGTTGGGGTTGTTCAGACTGGAGAAGAGAAGGCTCTGGGGAAACCTTAGAGCATCTTCCAGTACCTAAAGGGGCTACAAGAGCGCTGGAGAGGGACTTTTCACAAGGGCAGGGGCTGGTAAGACAAGGGGTGATGGCTTTAAACCAGAAAAAGGCAGATTTCGATTAGATATTAGGAGGAAATTCTTTACTGTGAGCTTGGTGAGGCACTGGAATAGGCTGCCCAGAGAAGTGGATACTTCATCTCTGGATATGTTCTAGGCCAGGTTGGATGGGGCTTTCCACCTGGTCTAGTGGAAGGCGTCTCTGTTCATGGCAGGGAGAAACAGACAACCTTTAAGGTCCCTTCCAACCCAAACCACTCCATGTTCATTCCATCCTTGTCTGCCTTTGGGGAGTCCACCACCTCTTCTAACCTTTCCCACTGAGTACCTACCTACTCCTTCAACAGGCGGCTGCACAGCTCTCGATTCTTAGCAAATGTGGCAAGAATTCATTTTTACATTATATAATGATCTAAAAATGTATCTTACTGGTTGCTTCAAATCAGCTGATCCTTCACAAAATAAATTGTGTGGGCTCTGCTGTGGGGAGTCTTGAAGAAAAGAGCAGTATTTCTTGATAAATGCAGAGACAAGTTGCAATACTTCAGATTTTTAAGTACTTTTTGGGTTTTTCAGTCTCCTCTCCCATCATGTAACTTTTTCATTATACTGTAAGTATTTTTTCAGTTCTTAAAAAATGATCACATTAAGCATGTGCACTTCTATTTGACACATGTAAAAATCTTTGCTATATCGATATATAGGTCATTAGCAGTGTTTTATGGCACCCAGCCTACTGCAAACATTGAGAGGAGAATTGCTGCTTTCTGAAAAGCCACTGTGGTCTGACACACCCAAACCCTTCTGACACATAGTCAGGATCTGCCACTTCTCCTGCACATGGACAAAATCTCTCACATCCTTCTTTTAGCCTGGCACGTACTCGTAAAGAAACCACTCCCATTAATGAAATGCAGATAAAATGCGGAAGTGAGGCATATAATAAGTATTAAATACAAAGCTATTTCAAGTAAAATGTTCCCAAATCTAAATGAAATCCTACAATAGTTCCAAGCTCTTTACAGCAGCTACACACACACTGCACTCTCTTTTACACCCTTCATGTGGACCACACAGAGTATTTCAATAAGAAAGTTCCTATCTGAACCAGATACCTCCTCCTCTCCAGATTTGTGAAAAATCAAGCCTTGGTTACACCTTCAGAGGGGGCATTCCTCATCCTCTTCAGCCCCAGTTTCTGTAGTGTCCTTATCCATGCTGTGCTGCTGAAGAAATCCCTGGGTAAGTATGATCACGGTGGGAGAAGGTGTGCAACAGTGAGTTGTGCAGCACCAGCCAACACAGATAAATCCCACACTCCAGGTGGACACAAGTATTTGCAAGACAGCCCCAAATGAAGGTTGCTAATGTACTGGCTTGTAAACTTGATGATTCTGAGTATAAGCATGTTACTAGGCTCCTACTACGTTGATTTATTTTCCACATTTGCCTACCACGGTTTCCTAGCACTTTCTTTCAGAGGGCACAGTTGGAGACTAAGGAAAATGCCCACGAAGCAGGACCCAACATGATTAATTAATTTTAATTTCATTCCCAGCTGGAGAGTGGTAATTTGATTGATTTTGGGTTAAAGTCAAAATCAGAAGTATCTCTGACCTCTGAAATGTTACATGGGCAATTTTTGCTAAATTAGGACTCAAATCTCCATGAGTTGGACACACATGTTGTGTGACAGATACGTCTCACAACTGATGCATTACTTAAAACACATGCAGTAAAAAAATATGGTTAAGTATTTCAGTAAAGCTTAAATAACAACCACAAAACATCAGAAAAATACTGTAAAATACTCATAAGGGCTTGGTTCAAATAACAGAAACAAGAAATGAGGGTTGAGGTTTGGAACTATCAGAAAATCCCTTAAAGCCACATGAATTTCAGGGGATTAAAACATGGTTCCAGGCTAAACTTTGAATTTGGGGGCATCTATCACGATGAAACATGTCATCAACAGTATTTAATACTAATGACATGTGAAGGTGTTGATGTTTTCAGTTGCACAACATCACATAAACAAAACCGACCATGAGTAAATCTGATGCTTTAATTCATGAAATGGCAACTGGAAATCCCGCTTTGCTGATGCACCTGACCTTGCTATGCTCGCGCTGCCTCTCCGCAAAACTGCTGAATGCTAATTTTTTAGCACGTTGTCCTTCAAGTGCTGCTTTAAGCCCCCCTGCTCCAGGAACAGATGAAGCGAGCTGCTGACAAGCTGCAGCGCCCGGAACCCACACAATGTGGTTAACAAACAGCCTTCTGTGAAACCACAAAGCCCAGCTAAGTCTCTGATTAAGTCATGTGAAATCAGTATTGTTACGCCAGGATTACATTTATATCCAACTTAAGTTTTAGGCATCTCTATCTATTGGAACACAGATGTCTTGAAAAAAATTTGTACTCTCCCTACGAAAATATTAGACAAAGCTAAGACTGGGGTTGGAGAACATTTGTAGAAGAGGAACAAAGCAGCAATTAACCCCTAGGACTCGCACTTCCATTTTCTCCCCTTCCACTGCTGACTTTGAAAATCTTTCTGTTATTAAAGGAATGACAAAGTTTCTAGTCCATTAACCACCAGCTTGCAGACACCAAGAGGAAGACAGGAGAAGGTGCATTAAAATCAGGTTTTGTTCGGGAAAGAAAAAATAGAAAAGGTGACACGTAACTGCACAGGAAGGAAGCTGATATCAGATCAACTCATAATCTGAAGCTTTTAGAAGTATTTAAATATCTGCAGCTTTATAGGACTCAGGCTTTGGAGAGATCTTGTTAATCAAGACTTCTTTCTGCAGTATTTCTTCCTTTTTTAGCCCAACAAGATAAAACATATTATTTGAAATGTTTGAAAAATAATTTAGAACCATTTCCTAATATCTGTTATAATAAAGCTGATAAAGCGAGCTGTACTGAATTTTATAATTTAAATGTTATTCTAACACTTTACTGATTCAGTGTGGAACATGATGTATCTATCAATACTAAATTTTACTACCAGATGCAGTAGAATATTTAATTTGCAAAAATGCTGTTCATTTTCATGGCTTTATCTTATATATTTAATTGAGCTTTCTATATTGTAAAATACATTCTTAAGGGACAACATCTTACAAATAATCAGATTAATGCTCTACCAATTTAATATGCTCACTAAGAACAGTAGTTTTCATAACAATCAACTAGCTCTTTGAATCCTCTTTGGGAAGTTAAAAAGACATTATTTCCATTCCTAAGATCTTTGCTATTACTCTCTCCAGACATAGACTTGCTCATAATATTAGCTATCAAGAGATTAACATAATGTGCTAAAAGGCTAATAAAATCTTTTACATGTTTTGTATTTATTATTTGAGAATTTCTACTTTCTCTCTTTATCAACAGAGTGCTGTGACAAAGATTTGGAGAGGTTCTATGAATTGTCTTAAATTTGCAATGAAAGATTAAACGAGGTCTATATTCAGTTATAATCTGACACCAAAGAATCTTCTTCTTGAGCTCCCTATGTGGAAATAGAAATTCATGTGAGGTAATGAAGTTCCTGATGTCTGATGGAGGAGAGAGGGAGAGAACAAGAACTGCTCTTCTGCCCCTCAAGCCAATTCACACAAGCACAGCCATGAAATGCCCAAGCTCCATTTCCTGCTCCAATCAAGGAGTGATTATTTATACAAATTCAAGCAGTTCCCCAAGGACACAGTAAGAGTGCACCTCCCTGGAATATGCCACAGCACAGGATTTCCCCAGACATCTTCACAGGAAAAGGAAAGTGCAGATTCAAGCCTACTCAGGCCATAAAGGAAACTGCGCGAGGCCTTCCTGCATCTGGATGCATTTCTCCCTCTTAACGGATGCAAATAATACCAGATCTTTTTACTCTTTTATACATATACTCCTTCATTTTTTGCTTTTCTTACAAATTCATGAGGGCAATTTTGAAAATGTTTGAAATTTCTAGAGAAATAATGAAAGGAAATCAAAAGAAAATGAAAGAATTTGAAAACTTGCATTTCAAGCTTCTCCCTCTCTGCCTTCCCAAACTCTTCTCCAACTAACATTTTTTGTTTGGGTGTGAAATTACAGATTCCCAGTGAGATTTCCCACTGTATGAACTTCTGCATCAAACATTTCTGAGTGGTTGCATTCCCTGCATGTTAGAGTATGAACACTACAAGCATCCTAAAGTTCAAGTTTAGGACTATTTTCATGTAAATGACCAAATATGGTTTTGTCTCTCATTTACAAGGAAGCTGCATTCCATGCATTTACATTTACACAAATCCACAAAAAGTCCAAGACTACAGCTTTCTGGATGCTAATTCCAAAGCTCAATGCTTTAGAGAATCTAATAGCACAAGCAGGGGGCGTTACATGAGCCAGGAGATTAAATTCAAAAAAACCTGTTACCTATAGCTGGAGATAAGTTTCAACTACTAAGCTGGCTTTTCCATTATTTCCTTTGCAGATTAACTGCTTAAGGAAGTCTCCTTTTTCCAAGAAGAGCAGACTATTGCTCTATCAGATGCAAAGACATCCTTGGCCACTCTCCCTGCCTTAGACATCAGGAGTCTCACAGCAGCTCTTGCATGATTAACAGAGCCATAAGCAATTGCCGGTTTTCAGACTGCCTTAATTAACCCTGACTCCCCTTGCTGCATCTTTTACCTTCGTGATCCACAGATCCGAGAAAGCACTTCCAATCTCCTTCCACACCTTCAGAAGAATCTTTAAAAGGTGGCAGCTGCTAGTGTCCTTCTTCTCAAATTAATCTAGGTAGCTTCATGGGGGTATGTACATTGCTTGGTCCTGTGATGCCAGTGGTCTGCTACTCCAGGACTGAAATTCCCACAGCAAAAAGCAATTTTAGAAGGAACCACTCTCAACCTCTGCAGCATCTTTCTTTCACAAGGACACAAAGCTACCCAATATGGAGAGAATCACCTTCTCTCTCCCTACTCTTGGCAGTAGTTGCTCAAATAGGAAAAAGCTCACAGATCTCTTCTGCCTTCTCTTTATGAAGGCAGACTAGAGCAGGACACATTTTTTGCTCCTTGCACATAGCTGAATAGAGGAAAAACCATCAGCTGGATCCAAGCAGCTCAAACCCAGCGCCGACAGCAAGAATGTTGCCATTTTCTCAATGTGAGACAAGCACAACCTGGCAGATTAATATTCAGACAATACTTATCCAGTGAAGCTACAGACCAAGGGGCAATTACCTAACAACTTCTCCTCTTGCATCAATAAACATCAGAGGTTGTACATCCACAGAACAGACAGATTTTTTTCCATGAAAAGATTAATGTTACTAATTTAGTCACATGTTTCATCAACTTGTTAAATTCTATGAGGCACTTACACAGATGCATACAAATATGCCATTTACACATCAACACAGGACTAAAGCAATTACAGAGCATTTTTAAATGTTATAGCACATACTGTATTATGCAAGTGAGGAACAATATATCAATCTCACTGTCCTACTAGTTGAATATAAATGTAATATGTGTATAATGCAACCATTCATATCTCAGGCAAATACTGTAATTACTTACTTTGCTTATGTTGCTCTGCAATATCCTATAGCAGGATTGTATCCCTTACAATAAATGGCAAGCAATAGGCATTTATAAACACCAGCCTTGAAATATGTACATATAGCATAGTTTGAGGAACAATTCTTAACTTACACTGCAGGACATGTATGGGAAGATCACCTGCCAGGTTATTCCAGGGGAAAAAGAGCCTGGAATACTGCAGATCATTAGATATGACACACTCATCACCACTGTGGCTGTGAAGAAATAAGGGAACTGCCACAGGAGATGCTACTCAAGAGCTCAGTAGCAGTACCATATATAGGCAAAAGTAAACAAAAAAAAGAACCACCCAGTGTTCAAAGAATCCTAATTAAGTTAAAAAATCAAGTGCCTGGAAGATCATGAATGTCAGTTTTATCGTTTTCTGTGCAGTTGCATTTTCTACCCATTGTGCAGTTGCCTTCTGTACTGCATAAAGACAAACCACCCGTCTAACCACTTTATTTACACAAACACACAAAAGAATTATCCCAAGTACTTCTTTGTTCACATTTCCAGTGTATGGTTATCTGAATTTATTCTGCATTTACCACTAATTGACATGAATGTCTCATATTCACTGACTTAATGATAATGTAAGGATTTTTAGAGATAAGGGCAGGGAAGAAACAAACATAAAAAATACATGTACAACCCCAGAAGCATTTCTCACTTTCTATTTGCTTTTGTCTCTCGAGTGGATTGGAATTGAAGTAGAGTAAGGATTTACTAAAGACACTCACTGTTCTGCTAAGATGAATCATTTCACCTCACTCTCAAACCTAATTAGCAATATGTTAGCGGGTGGAGAGAACAGATAACAGGCATCTAATCTGCCAAATGCTGCATCCACAGAGGCCCATTTATCTAACCTGCATGGTGTTTGGTGAAAATCTGGACAGATTGCTGGGCCCTTAGAGAAGACGGCCTTTGTATCAGACGTGACCTTGCAATTTCTGAAACACCAGGTTTTAAGTTTCAAGTAGTGAGTATTTGGGTATAAAACACTAAGCTCTGAGGTAACATGAAAAACTGATTCACAGCAATGCATATTGTATCTATTAAAAAAAAAAAAATCTCATTTTAGGAGCCATTTACTACCATTACCTCATGAAGGTGACTAATCTCATCCAAAAATACTGGGTTTATAGTTTGGGACTTTCTTTATTTAATGTTCTAGGTAATGACCTTAGGATAAAAATAAAGATGCACCGATAAATTTTCTTGAGGATACAAAGTCAGTAGGTAGAGCCTTCCTAGAGAAGGAGGATTTGAATGTGCTGTGGGAAGAAATGCATGATCTTGAAGACCCCAGAAACAGAACTTGGTTGAAAGTAACAGTCCAAAGGGCACATGGGACCAATAGCAAGAATTCCTGGTGTATACTGGGAGCTCATTAGTTGGAAACAGCAGCCTATTTTAGTCAGTCACAGGATGACTATGAGCCACTCAATTGAATCTGACCATGAAAAGGGCAAGCCAAGGTATTTTCATAAAGAACAGGGAGTATTCATACCATTGTATTGCCTGTACTGAGACCTCATCTGAAGTATTTTGTATCATTTCAGTTACCCATGTTCAAAAAAAAGACTTCAAATTTGAATAGGTGCTGAACAGGACTGTTACAGAGATCAAAAATAAACCTATCTTATAGGAGGACACTGAAGGGGCTTGTTTTTTTCATGCTGAAAAATGCAGCCCAGGAAGAAAGATGATTGCTTGCAGCAAAAGCACTGGGGACAAAAGATTTGCTAAATCTATGAGAGAATGTTTGTGTTAGAACAAATGGATAGAAACTGGTTATGAATAAATTAAGGATGGAAACTCAGAGGAGGTTTGTAATCATCGTAACAGGAATGTCGCCCTACAACAACATTCTGAAAGGAGAGACTGGGGTAGAAAAATCTGGGTGGAAATGGGTGAAACCTAACCAGTCTATGAAAAAGGCTGTATGATGTTGCACATCGTGACCTCTAAAGTTACCTAAAATCCAGTGTTTCTATGGGCTTAGCTGAAAGACCCTCATGTCTCTAAAGAGCTGACTGCAGATACAAGTAGCACAGCCCATACAGAGACTGTATTCATTTGAAACAGCATTTTTCATTCTGAACTATATTTATACTTCAAAACAGCCAACTGTAAAACCTTAATGAGGCACAATTGCCCAGTCATATTTTCAGTACCCACAGGAGAATTATGGTGATGCAGTTCAAGATCACATTCGGTGTCACAAGCTATATGTGTCTAAGGAGAACAAGTTGGAAGTGCTCTGCATCCAGCGGGCATGTTTGGCTTTTAGATCTGATATCTTGTTTGAAGCAGCCAGCCCATCTCAGGAAAAATCAGGACCATAAAAAAGAATTCATCTTAACCTGTACAACAGAGGATGCTAATAGCTAGGACAATGACCTCTGGATATTTATTCTCTATTTAGTTAGTTGTCTACTAAATAAAGCCACTAAATAAACCAAAAGTGAGAGAAAAAAAAAGTCTCTCAGCATGATATATGATGATCAACGATTCCATATTAAATCCTTATCATCCATTTACTCTTGCTTAAGCAGTTACAGCAAGGGCACTTACCATCTCCCATAACCCAAGCTAAGCAATCCCTACATAATTAAAGTTTGATGAATGCCAACTTCCAGTACTGTTTGGTTTTGTCTCACTAACATAGTTTTTTTGTGGTTTTCTACGTTCTTGCCATATAAAAGTAGTTCCAGATAAAATATGGTATCTCAAGATAGAAATAGTTTCACACAGTTGTTGACTGGAGAAAGTTGTTGAGTTAGGAGCAATAATATGGGAGGGAGAAAGAAGCCTCATGACCTCCTGTAATAGTAAGATTTCTAAATGAGCATTTCCATACTATTGACTGAACCTTCTAACTGTTTAAAGATGTGAAGAGTTACCATCACAACGGTTAAAAGGCATGTTAGTCAATGTTCAAATTCAGACACCTTTAGGGAACCACCTCATCGTGTGGAAGAAGATTCATGGCAGCCTAAGCAATTTCTCAAGACACACTTCTCTACAAAAAGAGTTGTTCAAACTGTTGTGCTGTCTGTACAACACTTACGTGAACACAACAGGAGAAGATAAGCACTCAATAATTTAGTGTAACAACAATATAATTCCTTCCAAAACAGCATGTTGGAAACACTCTGATTTTAACTCTATGGAAAGAGCTTGTTATCTCATTATTAAGGCCTGCCAGAATAAAGTAAATAATGACACAAAAGCTAGAGTTCTTAATATTAATTCAAATGTAAATTTTCAGCAAAATTAATCTCTACTCAAAGAGTAATTCCTCTTTGTTAGTAGAAGATACAGCATTTTTCATACAGCACAAAACACTTTGATTCCTGTTATAAATGTGAAGTGAAGCTATTCAGGCAAAGCCAGTCAGTACCTCCAGAATGTAAAGTCACATCACAGAGCTTCAGAACACGCTTTGAAGGCAGGAACATTTGGAGCTTTACTCAGAAGAGAACTGTATATACACAGCCTGTGACTCTCTGACTCGCAGACTGATGTTTCCATTCATCAGAACATAGTAAAATATTGCAAAATACTAAATTATTAAGCAAATATTAAAAATATAACTAAATAATATGCAATTTTTTCATAGATGAAGCCTTCAATGACTATCTGAGCTAAAGGCATGTGTCTCTTAAAAAAGAAGACAAATCACATCAGCTATGTGTATACAATCCAGTGCCAAATATAATTATTTTTATATAATTAAATATCTGTGTATATGGTGAAGTTTCCTAATGCACATAGGGGTGTAGGGAACTGCAATTCTGAAGCGTTAGTTTTACTCGTACATAATGAGATCAAATTGTTACACTGGACAAAATATGATTAACTTTGCTAGATTTGCTTAACTAAGGAAACTAGAGGATCATTTTAAATACATGCCCACCTATAAAGAATTAAACTGTGAACTCACAGTAGTAGAGGTTCACTCTAAACTCCAAATTACTTTGCAATTGCAAGAGTCAAGTGATATCCTAGGATCATTACACTTTTGCCAAACTGTCTTGGCAAGTTACTAATACAAACACGAAATACATTCACTTGACACAGTGATTGATGAAAATATTAATAGTATTCAGCTTACTTACAAGAAAAATTACTCTGTCTCTTCAGGCAACCCAGAGTTTCTTTTACAAAACTGAGTAATCTCTAAATTGTTTTACAGGTTACAATCTACATTTAAGGATCCCTTTAAATTTAAAACTACCCCAACCCCACATATTATGTGAACAATGAACATAAAGAAAACTTGCCTCTTCCAGTATGTCTTATATCCTCCAAAATTGTTGCCACAATAATTTAATGTCCTGTCAGATGTAGATGTCGTCCACAACAGCCCTCTGCTTCAATCCAATACTGTCAGCATCTCCTCACTAATCCTCAACCCACCCAGCTCACACCTTTCAGCTTTTGTTCAGTTTTCCTCCAAATACTTCTGGGCAGGAGTACCAAATGTGTGAACAGATTGGCTAGACATTGAATATGGGACAAATTAACCTGATTTTTTCAACTTTGTCCTGCTGACTTTCCCTAGGCAGACGGGTGGGGGGAGAAGTGGTGAGAAAAGCTCAACAACAGCTCTGCTGAACTGTTGCTTTTCCTGAAACTTGAAAAACAGACTAGTGACCACACAGGGAGGCAGAAAAAGAGTGAACATCTCATTTAATGAGAAAACTACAATATACAGCTTACAATTATCCAGGCCAACTTAAAGAAGCAGAAGAATTTCTAAGAATGATAAGCTGTATTTATTTTGCCATTTGTGGTCAAAACTACTTAACCCTGCTAACTTAATTTACATTTATTTCTTATCTGTGCTTATTTTTTTTCTTCTCCTGCCTGAGCTTTTCCCCCCCTTTTAATTTTAAGGCACAGCAGGGTTCCTGTCTTGTTCCTAATAGCTCTCACTGACAAAAGAACACATGCCCATAATAAAATAGTGAAAAAATTATAAGCAGAAAGCAACCAAACCAAAACAAACCAGGACCCAAACATGCACATATTTATCAGCTGGGGAATTCTTGTCGACTTCATCTGTGGCTAGCTTTTTCTTTGGCAGGTTTCTGTTCCCTCAAAAAGCACCAAGGTCATCTAAAACGTGGCTAAGTATGTCCCGCAGTAATTTCACTTTCTGTTAGTTTTAAGTGGCTATTAGCAGGATGTTTCCATAGAGATGCTAGGGAACTCTGCAGTGGTCCAAGGAATGATGTTTGATTCACTTGAGGAATTGGTCCAAGAAGAGTCAAGCTGAAGTCCCTAAGACAGGGGTGCTCCAAACAAACTGGTGCAAAAGGACAGTCTCTCATTATACCACAGGCAGGCAAGACCCCTAAAACAGCTCCTAGGTCAGCTGTGCCCCAGAAGAGAGCATTTCTCTACAACAGAAGATTCTCTGCATCCTCTAGAAACTTTAAGTCCTGCTCTTGTGTTTATGCAGTACAATATAAAACCAGAAAACAAACCAGAAAACGGGGATCTACCAGGCCAGGGAGCAGCTCTGTGGGAAAGGGCCTGGGGGTGCTGGTGGCCAAGCTCCATCTGAGTGAACAGTGGGCTGCTGCAGCACAGAGCCAACAGGATGCTGGGCTGCATCTGCAAGAGCATCACCAGCAGAAACAAAGAAGTTGCTATCCCACTCCACTCAGCACTTGTCAGGCCACACCTGAAATTCTGTGTTGAGTTTTGGTCCCTGCTGTACAAAAGTGATGTGGACAGGCTGGAAAGGGTCCAGTGAAAGGCCACAACTGAGCAAAGGACTGGGCAGGCTGCCATATGATGAAAGACTGAGAGAACTGTACTTTTTCAGAAAAGAAGGCTTTGGGGAGACCTTATCACCATGTTCCAGTATTTAAAGGGTGGCTACAAAGAAGATGGAGACTTCCTTTTTACAAGAAGTCACTTTGAAAAGACAAGGTGAGATTCCAATTACAAGAGGAAAATTTTTCACAATGAGAACAATCAGCCAATGCAATAATCTCTCCAGGGAATAAGGGGTGAATTCCCCAACACACTGACAATTTTAAGATTCAGGTGGACAAAGTGCTGGGACATCTTGTCTAGACTGTGCTTTTGCCAAGAAAGGCTGGACCAGATGATCCTTGAGGTCCTTTTCCACTCAGTGCTCTGCAATTCTATGAATACAGCTACAGTAGATCAAATAGTGTAGTTTCTATATTCTGCACTAGACTGCTATATATCCATACTACTCAAAGAGCTCAGAAGTTTCTAATGCAGTGCTACACACACACACACACAAAAATATGTTTGTAAGTGAAATGTATCTACCCTTCTAACAAATTCCATGGTGCATCATCTACATCAGCCATTTCTCAGTCAGCCATTATAAAAGCACAAATTTCCATCAACTTGAAACACCTGCACTTGAAATTCCATGTCAGCAACAAGCTGATAACACAAGAAGAAAGGAGTCATTCGTATTAATAAACAATGTAATGGAGCTGATACAATGTGTGGCTATTGTTCTTTCAAGTTGCTTTGCGAACATCTACATAAATTAAACGCTCCTTTTTTCATTATCAAATCTCCAAGGTTATGATGTGCTGTATTTTATTAGTTCAGCAGTCTCATTCAAATAGTAGCTATCTAACACGATCCTTGCAATTAGTACCTTATGTACATTCTTGAACCAAATTCCTCCTCTGGGATTTAAAGAAAACCCAGGGTCTCAGGAGTCTCTCTTGTAATTCAACTACACGCTACACTTTTACAGCTATGCAAATTAGCTGCAAGGAAAGCTGTGATGTACAGCAAAGCAAGAGATCTGAAAATTAAAATCCTGCAGGAGAGAAAATATTTAAAATTTCCTTTACATTTTTTCTTTTGTTTGGCTAATCCCTAAAGGCATTAGGGCAGCATGTTCCATCTTGAAAGTCCCTGTAGAATCATGTACTACTGAGCATAACTACAAATGTGATGCTTTGAGCAGCCAGATAATGGTTTTTAATTGGCTCATCATTGCAGCTTCAGCCCAAAAGCACAAAAATGAATTTAGAACCAATATTAACAGGTGATAATTAAATTATGGGGCCTGCATGCTTAATATATTGGAATAAGGCAGATGAGGCAACAAAGGCCATTAAGCTTAATAATGGAAATCAGTATCTACCTTAAGTACTATTTTATAGCACATTAGCAATGGTTGATTAGTGTTAAATCATAAAGTAAATTTTGTTGTCTTACTGAAGCCTTTTTTCACTTCTTTTTCTCTTTAGCTGTGTATTAGTGTGCATGCTAAACTAAGGATGCCCATTTAAACCATTGCAAATGAGCAAAACACATAAATAAACCAAATTAATTAATTAATTGTGATTATTTGAGTACTTTGTTTCCTAAATAAGATATTTACTTGAATAAGCTATTTAATACTCCTTAATATTAAAGCATACATAGACTGAATTGAGTGCAGTGGGAAACTGTTTTGAATAAAACAGTACTAGTAAAAATATTCATCATTAAGTCAGCAAGGTCTGACTTAGTGATGAAACCAGATTTCCCATTCTCTCTTGGTGAAGCAGAACTACCTGGGTGCACTGTTCTTACCACTGTAAGAAACAATGCCATGTACAGATTAATCCTGCACTTCATCAAAGCAGCAAAAACAAACTTTGATAATGTCTCAGCATCACTTCAACTCAAAAAAAGAAAATGCTGATTTATGGTTGGATTTTTGGTTTCTGTTTATTTTATTTTAGTTTTTTTATTTTCTTTTCCGTGCCTTTACACCTCAGGAAAGAGGCAGCCTTTGATTTCCCCCATCTTCTTTACACAGACTCCACTATATGCCTTTTTCTCCACCTCCACTCTTTTCTCCATTCAATTTACCTTATCTAATGCAGCACTATCTCTTCAATCTTGCAAAACTCTGTGTCTCCAAATTAAAGCTTTCATTCTGCTTGCCTTTCTGCTGCTTGCCTTTTCTGCAGCCCATCGTGTCAACTTGTTCTTTCCCTTTACACCAGAGTGCTAGGGTTCCTTTTTCTCCTCTTATGTCTGCCTCTTTGGCTTGAGCTCAGCAATCAGCTTCCCCTCTTTCTACTCGCACTCAGTAAGTAAGAGCTATCAAGTACTTGAGGAAGAAACTCAGTTTTTCTGTGAGACTTTTCCCCATCTATGAAGTCTCTCAATTCCACTTCTCTCTTCCTGCTTGAGCTTAGTTTTGATCAGCATTTGTACCTTTCATGCTCTTGAGGATTTTCCATGTTCAGCCTCCATCTGAAATAACCTTCTTCAAAACCTAGCCATTCATTCTCTGTTGCTTTCTTTTAACTTTTACTGCCTTTTAACTTTTTCTACATCTTTCATCTGGATGGACATACATGAATTCTGTTCCTCCCTATTAAAAAAAACCCGAAAAACCCCACCAAACCCATAAAAATGGTCCATGAATCTTTAGAGTGAAGCGGCTATAAAGTTAATACGAAGTTACCCATTCCTTCTAGTGAACCAGAGAACATACATAAATTAAGCCATGGAGGAGAAATATGCAGGTGTAACCACCTGTTTAGGCAGCTCTGCATGAAGCTATTCAGAAGCCTGGGTACCTGAGTCTCTGAATAAAAGCACCTACTGAGCTTGAAGGATTGAAATTATCTGCGGACCATGAACCACAAGGTTATCACCGGCCCTCAGGGAACATATTCCATAACTCTTTTCAAAGGTGCATGGTTTATTAATACATACTTTTAATATCCTAACTACTGAAGTCGGATTTCTTGTAAAATGCAGAAGCCGGAGGTAAGAAGGTGGAAATGGCACTTCAGAATATGAAAATCAAAGACTCGGAGAAATTGCCTACAAAGTCAAAATGTGATCCGCAGAAATTTCATATGACATCACTGCCACCCTACTGTTGTTAATGTCAAATTCCAATGGAGTACCATGAAGCAATGAAGACTGTAAAAAGATTAGATAACTGAACTAAATAAACATTTTGTTTTTTCTTAACCCCCTAAACCAACAAAACCTACCAAAAATCCCCAAGACACAAACTAATTTCATACCGGAAGTCAGTTTTTATATCCAAACAATATTGAATTGTTGCCAACACCTGGGACTTTCACCGAAGCCAAAGTAAAAGAAATGCGTAATGTGCTTGATGAAGTTATGGTGAAGGCTAAAGATTGAACAGACCTTTAATTAAAATTAAGTTTGTCAGTTGTATAAAAAATGTTAGATACACACATGTGATTGTAACACATTCTCATGGCTCTAAGCTGTTACACTCACCCAATGAATTTTACAGCTAAGATTTTACCATATATGAGCCCAGTGATATTGCCTTATTTTAATGTACATCATCCCAAGAGAGTGCTCATAGTATTTTGTTTTGTACCACCATTTATCATATTTATAACACATTTTTTGCAGACAATCTATTTTAGATCTGTTTTAGAGATTTTTTTTTTATTGATAGTATTTCTAATATATCTGCATGTAATGCCACTTGATTTTACTATCATGAGTTCAACTTGATTTTATTATCATGAGTTCAACTTTATAGTCCTTAAAGGGAGAATAAAATGATAAGGAATATATTTCAATAATCTATGAAAATTATTGAAATGTATTCCCTATAAGTCATGGTACTACAGTTTTAACATCCAGGAACTCACAACCTACTGTGAATTGAAAGGAATGTCTTGCAATATCAGAAAACAGAATTTTCAGCTCTACTGGTTAAGCTTTTAGTGGCTCACAAAATATTGGCTCTTAGATCACTGAGTAAGGCAAAATAAGACAAAAGCATTTTAGATTTTGTTTTTCTAAATGTGTATGGTGCAGGGGAAAATAAATTTCTGTTTTGCAGGGTGATACTTCCATGTAACAGTGAGTCCAAATCAAAATGAATAGAGACAAGAATGAAGATGAGGCAGGTAAACAGGCATTGTAAATGAAATTTATCTGATGGTTCCACAGTCTGTCACAAAAATTCCACTGTCAAACACACAATGTATGCACAAAGCATATCCCATGTGCTGAACATCCTTCAAAAATAATTGTAATATTCAACACTGAGATGCCATTTGCATCCCACATGCAGAGAAATAGAGCAGAGAAAATTAATTCTAAAAAAGTATTTATGTATCTTTCAAAATGAAACAGAAAAAGCTTAGAAACAATGTTCATTAAAGAACCTTCAGCTACTGCTTAAGAAATTCCTTCAAACTTCCAGCAGTACAATTGAAAGGTTTGTCAATGAAACTACTCTGCAGTCATTGTGCCATTCATACGCAGAGTACCTTACATACCACCGTGGTCTTTTGTGACCCAGTAAGAATTAACAGCATTATGGGGCCAGTAATACTTATGTGAAGTGACAGCAACACAGAACTCACTGAATTCTTCTGCAGTTTTCATTGATTTTGACAGCAGTGTCATCTATGCTACTGAGAGAGAAACCTATCTAGCTGTCCCATGCCTTTTAAAATGCACTTTTATTCTGTGTAGAAGTCTTAAACACACAAAAAATGTTAAATCAGCATTGCCAACTCCAAGTACTCAAATGAAAACTATAAAGTAATAACATGTATCCATTTATTTAAGTTCATTACTAACTTCCAGACACACATTCTTTTGGTTTTCTCCAAAACCATAGGAATTAGACATCTTATTCTTCTCAAGCAAAGGCACAGTTTCTTAACATGCATGCACACCTCCTGAAGCACTGCACACACACACACACACAAGGATGAGAGTGCCAATAAAACTTCAAGATTTGTCAACATTGTCTATACATGCACGTATCTTCTCCAAAGGGAAACGGTATAATAAAGCTAAATAGTAGTAGAACTTAAAAAAAAAAAAAAAAAAAAAAAGAAAAAAAAAGAGGTTAAAAAAACAGGTCAGGAGTCGTAGCAAGCAAGATTAAATCAATAACAAATCAAGTGTGAAATAATGTGAAGTGTTGTCAGTTCTCAAGTCCAGCAAATGTGGTTCCTCTCAAACACTGCGGCAACAGTGTCTCAGGTTGTTCACAAATTTATCTAATTGAATGCATTCTTTGGGCTTGCTATCCAGAAAAGATGTTTTTAATTCAGAGTCAGATGTGGTGAAATGCCACACTCAGAATTCCTGTTTCTTCTGTGTCTGGAGCTCGCAGAAATGGAAAGAGCCTGGGCAGACCTCAGTTTGCATGGAAATACCTATGAGCAGAGGCAACATTTGGCCACCCAGGAAAGCAGAACGTGGGGTAATACAGTTGGTTTTTCAGGGGACAAGAGTGCTCCCACAGCCCTTTAGCTCTGACTCTTTACTGCAGACTCAGCTTCACAGGATGTTCCATGGAACACTGCACGGAATCCAGGGAGATCCCAAACCTCCCAAAGCCCTCCAGCAGTGAATGTGGGAGCCAACGAAACCTTGGAGGGAAGAGTGAGCAACTACAAGGAGATGAAAGCAGCAAAGAGAAGAAGAGCTGAAGGATATATTTAGATAAACAGTTCGCAGATGAAGCATCAGAGAAGAGACTCAAGGTCATGTATCTCACCTGCTTTTTGTTTAATGCATGGATCTTGCTGTAAACAGCAAACCATTTCCTTTGTGCAGCTTGTTATTCAGCTATTAAGAAACTCAAATTCCTCTTCTATTATTGCCTAATATTACTATTATTTATGACACTGCCAGACAGAGGATTTAACACAGAGCTGTTTTCAATAGAAGTTTTTATCAGAATGACAGTATATATAATTATAATATAAAACAGAAGTTTTAATTTTAAAATATTAAACAAATGGAAAATGAAGTACTCATAAAAATAAAGAAGACTGCAGTTATTACATCAAACCTTTAAAAATCATTACACTTTTAAGTTTAGAAATGGAGAATCCCTGGCAGCAAAATGTGTGAAGACAGAATGTTTATTTATTAGTGTTATTTTTAAAAGGATGTTCCAAGTCAAACTCGACAGCTTGTTTACAGTGGGGTCCTGCCCAAGGGTGGCTTAAAAGATATTAAACAGGCACACACCGAGAATATCATGTTACTTTACAAGATACAAGTTTGCCTATGGCTTGATTTTACCGTGACTGCTTTAATGATTTCTTATTTATTTTTCAGGAAGCATTAATCTGTTTTACCTTCCACTCCCTCTGAAAACAAAAAGAAATGCAAGACAAAACTCTTCAGGTATACAAATATATCTAAAATATACAAATTTGTATTTCTAGCTGAATCAACTAGTGGGGTGATGCATAGAATCCATGTCAAGTGTCTTCTGATGTTTACAGATGTTGAATTTCTTTTTATAGAACATTAGCTTTTTCATATCTCTAATAATTTTAATGAAAGCCAAGAATTTTTGCAGATTTCTCAATTTTCAAAATGGATCTTAAAAGGATGGTGATATCATTACAGAAGAGTGTTTGGTAGTCCCTCCCACCATAAAGTTTCGGAAAGGGAACAGCCTTGAGAAGGGATGAATTTCCTGCAGGCAGTGCTCTTGGTAACATCATTTAGTGAAGAGTTATCTCAGAAATATGGCAGCTGTTTCTGACTCTAGGAACATCAAGTTGGAAACTGAGAGTGGGCTAAAGAGAAACTACCATGACAAACCTGACATTTAATAATTACTTTAATTTACAAAAACTTGTCTTCAAGAAATATTTAAGTCATCATACAAATATTTTCCCTATTTTACAAATAAAGAGTTTCCTTAAGAGTTTTAACACTAATTCTCAATAGGAAAAAGAAAAAAATACTTCACAGAAGACATCCCCCTGACTCCAGGGCCTCCAATCTAAAGTGGCCTCAACTTTAAGTATTGTTAGAGCTGCAAGTTCTCAGCCATGTTTAGCTGAGCAGCATTTGGCTGAGCAGAGCTTACTTGAGGTTGATTATTAAAACCTCAAGTGGAATGAAGTGAATACTTCATTCCAACACCAAGCCACATCTGCTTGCTGAACCTTCAGACAGGACACAGGCAAAATACCTCCTAAAATATCAAGTTTAATATTAGTACTTTCTAATTTTTTGAGGTGTGGTTATGTGAAACCAAAATTCAATTCATGTGGATGATGTTACATGTGACATATGCCAGGTAATTTTTGTGTATCCATATGGTGCACATAGCTACAGCATTCAAAATGGGTGTCTACAGAAGAGAAAAAGTGGAAAGGAAATAATATATCAGAACTTCTAAACTACCAAACCAGAATTTCCTCTTTTACTGCTGCACGTCTGGAAATAATAGATGTGATGTGCAATATAAACTCCTATAGGACTTGAAAATAAAATACATAGATGAAGTTACAGACAGTGCAAATTATATTAAAAGACATACAACAAACGAATGCTCTGTATATAAGGAGTAAACGGAAACTTTTCAGACAAAATTTAGCCCTAAATTACTTTTTAATCAGCATCACTGAAATAAATGGGAATACACAGGTATAAACTGAGGCATAATCTAGCCTCATGTAGCTATGTTTAGGTTTTTCATTTGAAGCAGAATCTAATTTGCAATATTAAAATAGCATTATCAGTCATTTATGTAACATAGCAATCAATTTACCACCCCTCCCACCCCAATAATAATGTTTACCAAAGAATTAGACAATCCAAGCTTAAAAAATGAGTTTTGCATTCTAGATCAATTTGTCAAGACAGTAATTTCTACTTTGACAATAACAAAGAGGTTTCCTGAATTACTGTTTAATGTTGGCATTTAGATGGAGCAATCTTTTACAGTGCACTGGAAGTTTACACTGAAAACATGGCCTGACATGCCTCCATTTCAATGGTATGCTGGCACTAGTTCTCATTTTTTCCCTGCTTTTTTTGTTCCTGCCTCCAGTTTGCTAGCACAGGGAATTGATCTAGCTCAAAAATAACCCTAATGTGTTTTTTTTTTTACCCTGTAACTTGGCTTAGGTCCCTGATCTGGTTCACTGCATGGCTGCACAAATACTTCTACCAACACAACCAAGGAGCTACAAGGACTGTGTAAGCCTGAACTGCAGCCAAAACCAATTACATGTCAAACTATGGTCTACATTTGAGCAGACAATTTTAATGTACTAGATGTAAGGGATGTTGAGAGGTCTGTAAATGTTATGATTACCAGCTAGCAGATAACACTGATTTATGGTGGCTGCAGTGAGAAGAGTGTAACGGGTTAATTCGAGTGCTTTATTTAAAGGGGTTGGGTACAACAACTTCATATGGGTCCACTCGAGAAAACAGATGTCACTGAGTTTTAAGTTTTACAACTGTAAATGTTTCATATATATGAACTTCTCAAGTCTGTGTGAGTTCTAATATAGACCATGCCAGAAGAACACCAGAAACAAGGACTTGCACAAAGACTTTGAGAATGAATAAAATGTCCAGACTTCAGAGACAGTATTAGGAGGCTGATGGTGAACAGTGCAGCACTGGAGAACAATGACACCTTTCCCAAAGCTTTTTGCCTTTTTTTTCCCCTCATAACAGTTCCAAACTGCTCTCCTTAATATCTGGTGGGCAAGAAGCCAGGGTAGAAAAATAACCCTTTACTAAACTAACAAAATCAAAACCAACCAAAGAAACAAAAAACCCACAAACAAACAAAGACCAAAAAAACCAAAAAGCCCACCCAAGTGCAAGCTTATGCCTTACTACCAGGTACTAAAGAAGCCACACAAAAAGAGTGGTTAATATTACTATCTACTGTCTTTATGTCATTCACTTCCCTGACCAAAAAAAAAAAAAAAAAAAAAAAAAAATTGCAAAAGAAAGAACACAAAGAAAATTACTTGTTCCTCACCATTTCTTCTGGTGTGTACCTATTGTTGGGTCTAAAATGCTGTTAGGTCGAAATATGGAGGAATTTCATAAAAATTAGTGTATAGAGACTAGTTTACTTGTCAATTAGTGGTTAAGGATATCAAGAGACAAGTAATTTAGGCACTTGCTCTGTGAAATTGCCTTTTGGATGTATCTTTCTTTTCATTTGTTCCAGGGAAAGACAAAAGTGTAACTTACCCAAGGAAGGTTTTACACTAGTTCTACCCATCACTATGTCACCATGTGCTCTGTTGTGGAGCAAATGTAATCAGGTTAGAATCATGTAAAAAATCTTAGGGCCCCAAAACAATCTTAGGGCCCAAAATAAGGAAAGGAATCATGGGCTCCTTCCCCTTGAAATAGAGAACAGCCTCTTTGCAGTCAGAACAATGTACGGCTGCTCTGTGGATCTCAGGCACCGAGCAAGTCCATGCAGGTGGCTGTGAGCTGAGGGTGTGAAATTGCAGTGCTTGTACAATGCGAGGTGTCAGGAAATTTGCAAATTCACAGCCTCAGCTCCTGTGCCTGGGGGCAAGGCCCTGTGAGGGCAAGAGGACACAGCGCAAGGCGTGTCACCGCTCCAGCACCGCCTGCCCCGGCAGCACAATGCAGCACTGGGGCAGGATCTGCTCGGGTCACAGCTGACTCCAGGTATTGTTAACTGCGATTGCTCTGCTGGCTGCGGATGACAGCAATGGATCTGAACAGAGTTCTTTCCTTTTATAAATTCTATCTGTAGTGTGCTTTTGAAAGATAGTATTTCCTTAATCTCAAATGATCAGAGGTAGTACATCTCTGTTAGTTTCAAACGTGAGAGCCAAGATTCATGACACCATAGTTTAATGCTGCTCTTATCAGAAACCTGCAGAGATTAGAAACTGTAAGAAAAACATTGATGGACGTTTTCAGGCTTTCTGGATTAGTTTGGCATTAACTACCAGTGGCTTGCTTTCTTTGACAACTCCTTTATAATTGGGCACAGATGGATGAAAATACACTACAAACACAGTGAGATTTTCTTTAATCATTAATTTTCACTTAATTTGCCAGATGGCTTTGGTTTCTAGTGTACACTTAATTTGCTGTTGTGTCATTTGCAGAGTAAGTTTTACTTTTTTTTGGTTAAAGTTTTATGTCTCCTGAAATCTTGATTTTGTTATTGTCTTCCAATCTCTTTCTAAAACCTAAAGAAGATGAATTAGTCTATTTGATTATTTTACTTCTAATTTTTTTGTAAGCACTTCAGTTTTTCCTCTCAGAAACGAAGACTTTAACACTACCAATAAAGTTTTAATGCCTAAAGTTAAAATTTCCCAAGCTCATGTATAAAACAATGTAATGCTTGTGCATTGTTCATGAAAATGGGGCATGTTCATTCACACATTTGCATCACTTTTCCTACCTACTCTTCTCTCTGCCTCATCTCACACTGTAATTGTTGATTTCACACCCCTCTGAGAAAGTATCTGAACAGAAAAATTAAATATTCTATTCAGGAAAAAAGTGTTTCTTAAACCTGCACTTTAACTACAGTTAGGAGTGACTTCAGAAATCATTTGTTTCATGTTAATTCATTTCTGAGGCTATGTTTATTTTTCAGGTATGCCAAGATGCTTCTTTGTAAGCTTTTCATTAAGTCCTTCTCTTTAACCAGGATGGTAAGATGCTATTGTTTTTTTGGTTAAAAAAGGAGATGGCTGCTAAGTATGTGGAAAACCTTCTTCTGATTTTGAGTTAGGTGTACTGGAGTTTCTTGTCTTTTTATAGCCCAAGATTTACTCTGAGCTCTGTTACCACACTTCCCCAAGGACAATGTTCTGTGAGAAATGCATTAGACACGAGGGAGGGCAGCATATAAAGAGCTTCTCATCATAGGTAAAAACAGCAGAATCTTTTAAGTGTCAAGTCTCTGATAAGCAAAAGGATTAAAGGCACTGCTAAATTTGAACCTGAGCATTTTCCTGCCATGGGGTTCTTTGCATTTATACAACCTTGGTTTGTTCTTAGTGACTGTTCCTTCAATGAGGCACTGATGAGACTCTCTCTGAAGGTCACGTTATGCTTTCTGCTGATGCACTGGATATAACATTATGCTGAACTGATGAATGAAGGCAGAAAGAAGAATGGAGAAAGTGTTAAACGGATATGAAATGGAATATTCAGAAAACAGCCCCAGGCAATCAGAACAGGGCAGGGATGAGTGAACAAAAGAACAAGGTTATCTACTCTCATATGTTAAAAATTCTCAGGGGGCTCTGTGTCAACCTTTAAAAAAACAAACCAGAACAATGCAGCAACAGAAACGAGAAAGGAAGAAAGGGAAGGGAAAAAAAAAAAAAAAAGAAAAAAAGAAATCCCCATTTCTTTCCTGTCTGGAAATGTTACTTTATCTTCTGTTGCAGCAATGGATGCCTTTACAAGAACAAAAGGGAATGAACAGGAGGTATAATTAGACTTTCCAACACTTAAACAGTTACAAAACTCTTTTTTTTTCCCCTGGAGAAAGATGATTCAAGTTTCTTAGTACATGGTATTTAACTTAAATAATACAGGGAGCAGTGCAACTACAGCAAAGGCTGAGAGCCAAGATTCTTTTCACATAAAACTGGTAGGCAAAGTCATTTTGTAGAGCAGTTTGCCTGCTTAGGGATACAGGCAGCTCTCAAAGTGAAGAAGTAATCTGAACGATATCAAAACATTGAGTGTGCATTTCCATTGAGATTCCCAAGACTTCTACTGAAAATTCCCCCTTGATGTGCACTCATATTTATAATAAGAAAACAAACTCTCCTTTGATGAGTTAGAATAACAGCTATGAATCCAAGTTTCTACTGATTTTCACACAATTCCTATTTTTTCCAGTTTCTTTTTGACAAAAATTAAAATCACACCAAGAAAACACTCCTAATGTAATAACTACTATTAAAATTCCAGTAAAATGCTTCAGATCTTCAAATTAATGCTTCTGTAAAATTTAAATAATACATCAGAAGTTTCCAAATGCTGTGAAGAAAAAAAAAAAGGAAAAAGAAAAACACTTGTTTGTAGAATCCAAAAGGTACAGGCAGCTATATCAGTTGTACTACTCAAACAATGTCCTGCAGAAAACACACTGGATCCTGTTGAAATCAGTGGAAGCTCCACATGCAGAACTGAGAAGGAGTTTTGGCACCATACTGCAACTGATGGCAAATGTTTACATCATTTTAGTCCCATCTGATACATTCACGGCAGATACAGATTCCAAGGTAGGTATAAATCAAGAATAATGAGAACTAGGTGTGACACTTCAAAGAAGGGGATTAATACATATATGAAATGCACAACCAAAATTAAGCAGTTTGGCCCTTCTTTTTAATGAAGAGAGAAAATTTAAGGCTCAGCAAACTAAACAGAATTTTTATTTGACTAATATTAGCTTTAAATGGAATGTGTTGTTAGCAATGGCATTTAAGAAAAGGGAAAAAACAGAGTTAGTGAGGCTTAAAAACAGCAAGGGAGTAGAATATGTTCCAGTAAGAAAGCATATGAATCACAGAGAACTGCTTTCTGTTATAGCAACAAGATCAATTAGATCTGCAACAGCTGAAAACCATTAACTGCTGTTGGCTGCTGTTAGCGTAATGGGTTTTTTTCTGCTCCTTATTCTGGTGTCAGTTTATCACTTTACTACCCAAACAGTTCTGCCTGAAGCCCTGGTAATCTTAAATATAGAATTGTTAGGAACAAAAGAAAATCTCCCAGCATACAAATTGAAGTATTAAATATTACTAACCTTTTTATAGATTAAACACAGCTTCAGCTGCCAAAATTGTTCAGTGCAGTGTCAGAGATGTCTTTGTTTTATGTTTTTTTTTTATTTTTTTATTTTGTGAGAGGTAGAGACAGTCGCCTAATGTTAGTCAATTTAATTAATTTCTAGCCAGCCATGTAAGGGGTAAAAAATTGGGGCAAGAAAAGCTTCCATAAAGCAGCCAGCAACAGCACTTCTTTCTTCTCCTACTTTATGGAAAACAACCAAAATTAAGTTAGTCAGACCCCTGTTCTTCTCACTGTCTCAGGTTTCTTGCACTGTGACATCGTGGTCCTCGCTGTCCACAAAGTTCTGTACCACCAGGGCTTGGTCCTCTCCCCTTTCAATTTAGCAACACATTACCTTCTCTAAAACCATGCCATCTTTCTACACAGTTTATCTACAGCACAATGTTCCTGATTTTGAGAAGAAAAAAACGGTATGTCTTTTACTATATTTTCATTTAAATATTCATAGCATAACACTCAAAGTGACAGGCGGTCTTCTAGATGAGGTTTGTTTTCTTCTGCTCATTAATGGCTCAACCTCAGGCAGCATTATTTCTGTAACTTGTCAACTTGGTTTTCTCAGCTCAGTGCTATTCCCTTTCTTCATCATCTTGGTGGCTGCTTTTACAGGCTTTCAAATTGTTGAGTGGGAAATATCAGGAACACCACTGCTTACACCCTGGGCTAAATTAATGCCTCTTGTATGAGGAGCCATGTAAGCATGTGTTAGATTTTTTTTTTTTTTTTTGTTGTGGGTGGTAGGGGAAATGAAATGCCAACACTGATTTATGTTCTCAGGGTCCAACTGAGAGATAAGCCTGTCTGCTTCAAACAACGAGGTGTGGTTAGGAGATCCGTAAGATAGTACTAAACCAAAGAGAAACATTTGCACAGGACATTCAGACACTAGGTTGACCTAGCCAGGGTCTGGGAAGTAAAGCAGACCCCAGCTTTGATGAAGATTTGTGCTAATGGTTGTGTCTGTCGGGGCTTCACAGTTTAGGTTCCTACACTGCCTGCAGTTTTAGAGTAAGTCACCAGCAGTGTGCACAGACCTTTGGTGGCCAACACTAATGTGCTTGCATGACTACCTGCAAAAGGGACATGTTTAACACCCCTCCCTTTGTCCTGGGCACGGTTATATCATGACCCTCACTGACTAGAGGGGCAATAAAAACCTGTTTTCTTTATCATCGTAATCAAAAATCTCTTCTTCCTATGCTTGTGCTGAGGACACAGGCCCCTCTGTGGCTAGGATGGGACCAGAAGTACAAACATCTGAGGAGTGCTTTCAAACCCTTAATACATATGTATTTAAAGTGGTATCTCACAGCCTCTCCTTCACTGCATCACTTGCCTGCTTGGCATCATCAGAATATCTGAGCACCTGTAACTCATCAGAAATTGCATGGAATTAGGATTCCATGCAATATAAATTTCCATTTATAGGAAATCATGTGGCCAAGAGCCACCTGTAAGCACGAAGAGGAAACTGGTGATGAAAGACTCCATCTTACCCTTTTGTGCATGATTAATGACATATAAATAATAAGAAAAATTGCAGTATTTCATAATAATTTATATAGCAACTAACCCATATTTCTTTAGTTGTCCTAACTTACATTCAAACTTACAGTGCTATAGCTTTACAATCCAAAGCCATTTTGTATTTGCCTGTGTCTTAGAAAGGAAAACACTTAGAGAAAGTCCCTGTCCAGCTGAGGGAATGGGATGGAGGGTAGACAAGGTGTAGATGGACAGTAATGCCTAAGGATCAGTAAAATAGCAAATTCTGTTTTTACCTCAGATGTACAGTTGTGTTAATTATGAAGTGTACATTTACAATAGCCAGCCTAGAGTGTGAGCAATGTTACATTTTGTTTTTCTGCATGAGATGCATTTTTTATAAAAACAGGAGAGTGCTTCAAAACTTTTAACATTTATCTCTCAGAACTAAGTGCACAAGCCAGTCCTGTAAAGAGGGACCTGTTCTTTCTCTTTTCTTCCTTTCTGTTACCAGGATCAGAATAAAAGATTGAATAGGGTTATGAAGATGTTGAAGGATCTTGAGGGGAAGACATATGCAGAGCAGCTGAAGTCACTTGGTTTGTTCAGCCTGGAGAAGAGGAGACTGAGGGGAGACCTCATTGCAGTTACAACTTCCTCATGAGGGGAAGAGGAGGGGCAGGAACTGATCTTTTTTCTCTGGTGACCAGTGACAGGACCCAAGGGAATGGCCTGAAGCTGAGTCAGGGGAGGTTTAGGTTGGATGTTAGGAAATGATTTTTCACACCGAGGGTGGTTGGGCACTGAACAGGCTCCCCAGGGAAGTGGTCACAGCACCAAGCCTGACAGAGTTCAAGAAGCATTTGGACGACATTCTCAGGCACATGGTGTGATTCTTGGGGCTGTCTGGTGGAGGGCCAGGAGTTAGACTCAGTGATCCTTGTGGGTCCTTTCCAACGCAGGATATTCTCTAATTCCGTGAAGAAATTCGTTTGGTAAAAGCTGTTTTAAGACTTACAATGGTTTAGCAAAATATTTCTCAAGTCAAATATTTTGAAAGCATCTTGTTTGTGAAGCAGAGTGCAAGAAAGAAATAAAGCAGGTGCAAACAAACAAAAAACATTTTCTCAGGAGAGAGTGTTTGAATTCAAGTCCTGACCTTAATCTCCCTGGCAGCTCACGGACTAATGCTGCCCAAGTCAGAGAGTGGTGATGACTGTCGATTGCTCTCAGTACAAGGAAAGGGACATTACAATGCTATTATGGATTTTTAACCCCCCTTCCAGCCTCAGAGAACATCCTCTGATTGACTAATCTGGTAAACTATACAACTTGATCAGCTATTTTGTATGATCACTAGGTTAGGGTAAAACCAGGACTGCTTTGGAACTTGCGGAGTTGGCATCCTTCCACACACAGCCTTTCAAGGGTTGAAACAAACTGTGCTGCCAAGATAACAACAGTGTAGCCTGAATAATAAGAAAGTATTTTGGACATGAATTTAATTTCAAGTTCATAATTAAGCTTTAATGAAAGTTACTCTCTGGGGAGAAATGCAGGCTTTGGGCCACTACAATGCTGCCCTACCTCTGTGCAAAGTTTCATATCACTGTATTCTTAGCTTACAGTATTGATACAGGGTCTGATTGTAATCTGTACTGTACATAAAAGAAAGAACTCATATTCAGGTCTTCACTAACTGTTGATGTAACCAGCAATTTCTGTTAGAAATTTGTATGTGATGCCATTAAGGGAAATTTACTCTATGTTTGCCACTTTAAAAAAATCTTGTATCTTCCACCAAAAGCAGACAGTTTTTACTCTGAATGACATGTCAATTTTTACATTCCCATAGCAAAGAACTTACTAAAAAGGCAGTAGAATCCACTGTGCAAAACATAATAAAGAGAATTTTTTTTTAAATGAAGGAAGGGAGAATTGGTTCATTCGATTAAAGGGAGCACTCAGGGATATGGCACTTGAATTTATCACTCTTTAGAAGAGGTAATTTTGCCATCCTATCTAGAAGAGCAGAGCAAAGGATCTACACAAGTAAAATTTCTCTCCTTGCATCCAAAAGATTATAATGCAAAACTAAATAGAGACAAGCTTGTTGAGGAAGGAGAAATTATAACTTAACAAGGAGGCAGCCCACAGCTGTCACTCAGGAACCAGACTGGAAAATGTTCTGGTATATTATAATTTTCTAAAAGGTCTATTTTTGTAAAACTGAGAGTAATCTCAATGTCTAAAATACCAGATACCAATACCATGAATAAAAGATTAAACAACAGTTAAAGTAAGGGACCTAAATAAATACCATTTTCAGAAGTAAATTCACCTTGTTACATTCATCTACTTCTATGTTTGAAATCTATGCTTCAAATTTAAATGTAAATGGATTAAGCACAATGCTGAAGCTCTTCTATGCATTTATAGGAAAGAAACACTAATCTTGGCTTTCAGCATATTTATAGGATTTGAAAAGACACCTGGAATCATAAAAGATTTTTCTAAGCTGTACTCTGAGACAGTTGTGTGAAATACCTTCATTCATAACAATGGAACTTTTATTTCAAAACTTGATGGTATTATTTAGTTTTAGTATCTACTTCATGAAGTACATTGTGTTAAAAAACCCCTGTGGACTTCACAAAATATCACCTGGCATTTCTCTCCTTCTGTAAAAGAAATACTATGCTAAGAGTGTCCTTATGAATTCCCTTCTTTGCCTGTCAGACAGGCAGGAGGATTTCTTGCAGGTAAGGATGAGGGGTGGGGGGGGCCCTGTTGTGAACACTGTCTCTTCTGTGAGATGAAGCTTTTTGAGGAGAATGGTTTTGCAGATGTTTTCTCTAACCTCATGTAGTCAGCCAGGGATGGTTTTTTTGCACGGACAGTGCGTTGGTAGAGAATCTTCATCCCCACTTCTTGCATGGTTTTTCTTGGATGTTGTCTGAGTAAAAATGAATAATTTCACTGTTGATCACTTTATTAAAGCTGCCATCTGAAATAAAGTCTGTGCATACTTGCAAGGCTACAAGGTTTAAAGAGAGAAAGCTGTAAGGACAGAAAGGAAAGTGCTTCCTTGCCTTGGAGCTTACACCAGTGTCTTGGATGGGATACAGCACCTCATCAGCAAGGGAGCTGCTTCCACACAGTCTTAACTGCTTCCCAAAACCAAGAGTTTCTGCCATTGGAGCTATGCCTGGTGGTGGCACAGTATTTTCCACCTTATGACTTAAACTATGACAGTGGCAGGACTTGAAAGCATAAATCAGCTTGAGTCTCATGAATGAGATCAAAGAAATGTCTTCTTTTTTCTCTCTTTTTTTTTAATTTAAAAAAAATTTGGCTCAAAGGCTTTCTTCTAATAGTAATAGTCATCAGAAAAGCAGAATAGCCTGGTGATTACTCTGTTTTTTAACAGATGACTCATCCTTTGATGAATCTTGAGGGAAAAGAGCACTGGGTTTCTTGTCTTTCCTGGAGTAGCTTCAGGCCTTCATGAGTCAAGCCTCATGCACTGAGAAAGACAAATCTACAATGTTTACCACTGTGTTAGTAATGAGAGTACTGTGCATCAGCTAGCACACATTCCTTCTTGAGTCATGTATTTAAAACATATTACTTCAGCAAACATTAGATAATTAGCAGCTCTTAATTGTAGTTTGATTTCTTACCTTTTCCTGTAACTTTTAAAATGCTATCAGAAATAAAAGTGGTTTCAGTGCTTCAGAGTTGTTCCATATTGCATCAATCCACCAAACAGATCTATCAGAAACGCAGTTAAAATGTTTCACAATTTCCTCACTGGGCTACAAAAGCGTTAAACAGCCAAGGCAAAAAGCCTTTAATGAAAATGCTACAATGCCTTCACAATAGTTTCACAACAAACGCAGATATTTACAGATTTTTCTGTGCACCAAGAGCACAACAGAAAGTTGGTCCAGGTAACAAGTTTGGTTTAAGATGACAGTTCATTGGGCACACAACACAGAGTACAACTGCACTGCCGCTCTCTCGACAAAGCCTACATGGGCTCAGATATGGTTATTAAGCACAAGAGAACCCAGCTTTTTACAGTGAGGAGCTGCTTGGACTAATGAGGCTCTGACATATGCAAGCCACTTTTGTGATTCAGTTCCACAATAAAATGTTCATTTTAAGATGTGTGCTACACGCATGATCACAGCAGAACAGATGCACGAGACGAAAGTGAGGAAATTAAGGGAAAAAAGCTTTCTTGGTCATTTTAAGTTCCTACCACTGCATTTGATTTTTCAGCCCAAATACCTTCAAGACTTCCAAATCCTTTTTTCTATATTATGCTTTACACCAATCTACTAAATTATTGAAACGTAATTATATTGAGTGCATGTTTCAGTTGTAGTGGAATTTTTCCACATATTTGCATGTACTAGTGACCACTAAAGTCTGATATATTCTTGTAGAATTTTTCTTGTAGAATATTTCAGTTGCTATTTTGCTTGCTTGCCAACTCATTTCTGAAGGATGACAAATTAAAAAACAGAAGCCACAACCATAAATCTGTTAGGATCTTATTGTTATCCAGGCTTTAAAAACCAGACAGGGAAGTATTTGAAAATGTTTTCTCACATGAAATATTACTGGAAGAAAATCTATATGCCTTCCACTGTTCTAGCATCACTGCATATGAAAAATTCAGGAAATTTATCTTTACAACCACCCTGCAAGATAGGAAAACATACTGTTCCTATTTTACACATAGGCAATTAAAACACACCAAGACTAAGTAACAGGCCATATTATAAAAGAATGTGGGACTGAACTTTTGTCTTCCAAATCACACAAGCCTAATTGCTTCCTTGACTAGAGATAAATAGCAGGCAGCTTACCCAAAGGTGTGTATTAGTGTTTAACTGTAGAAATCACATTTCACACAGATTTAACAATTCTTCAACTATGTTTCCCCATCAACTTAACTCACTCCTGACCATAACCCAAACCTATAAAAAAGCTAACCAAAACTACCTCAACTATGAATCAAAGGTACAAACCGATCACATAATAACTCAGGAGGAGGATGTTAGCCTTTCCATATAATAGCTTAAAACAAGGATGTTAGCCTTTCTAAATGATTGAATTGGGAGTTCAAGTTCAGAAGACGTCCTTTGCTTGTTCCCTCAGAAATGATGTTAAGTATGTAAATATTTCACTTGCTAACATCCAGTTTATCAGTTATGTCTGTTGTTCTGTAAGAATAATCCTTGTTGGTCATTACCACTCCCCCAATCACCTGTGTGAATCATATGCAGTGCAAGTAATTTTGTTCCTATCAGCTTACTGATTAAAATGTTATGCAGTAGAGAGTGAAGACCTGACTCCTACAGGATCCCAACAGAAAACGTGCCTGGTTTACAGGTGTATTGACATCCCTTTGTCTGCCAATTTCTAATTCAGTTAGAAAGCCAGATTGATCTTGTATCATTATTTTTATATAAAAATGTTAGACACTGCTATGTCAAGCCTTACAGAATTCTGCATATCTCATAGTAACCATATTAGCTTTCATCAGCCAAAGTTTTAATCTAATAAAGATGGATGCACAGTTAAAGAAATATGGATTGGTGTTACACCTCTCTCCTTTATTTCTGTATCAATGGAGGTCCGCACTACATTACTTCACCTACAAATGATGTCAAGGACAGGCTACAATCACATCCATAATTTTTGTTAACTTTGCTTACGGACAAGAGTAAGATATTGAATTCCAGTTAAAATTAAATTAAATTAAAATTAAAAAGAGGAGGAAAAGAGTGAGAACTTAGGTTGGCTTCTAATTCTGACCTAGTTCCCACGTTTCTCCAGGAATTTATAACATGCCTCACACAAGGACAACAGGGTAAGCTTTTAGCTGTTATCAAAGTAATTTCAAATGCTGTATTTGCCAAAATGGTGCAAGAAATTGTCTGAAGAAGGAGGAAAGAAAGAAGAAAGGGGAGGAGTACAGGGGAAAGAGGGAGGACAACAACTCATTTTAAATTCTCTCTTCCCATGGAAGCAGAAACACCTCTAAGGTCAGGCTTCAGGAGTTTCGGCTGTAGGCTGACTGGTCTCGCCATCTGTGACCTTGCAGAGCACTCCCATGGCATTAACATTAAGAGTTTGCTAAAGTGGAGCAATTTCAAATGACTGAAACTCATATGTGCGTTTACTCATTTTAAGTGACTACAAAGTCTTTTTTTGAAACTTGTTAATCTCAGACGTGCATCATATTTCCCCGCCTTTTTGAATATGGTTTCTAAATCAAGATTCATGTAGGAAGCAAGTAATGCATTTGCAATGTATTTTAATTCTCCACATTCTGATTTGTACACTTCCCAGTTATGTCTTGGTTGCACCCAGGCCATGGAAGAGAAGACCCAGCTGCATATTCTAGAACAACTCTGTCGAGTAATAAGGTAACACCTTGAAGAAACTTCAGACAGCCTTCAAATTGGCTAATTATGCAAAACACACAGGATCTACAAACTCCTCTACGCAGGAGAAATAATCAGGCCTAGTTGTGTTAAACAGAAGATAAAGAAAATAGTTACAAGGATATGATTATAAGGAATGTGAGCAGATTGTCGTCTTTCATTCAGAGTCTTATCACAGGAAAGAGAATATACTAGATGTAAAGTTGTATTTGGCTAGACTTAGAGTGGCTGAATGAATATAAGCCACCATTTCAGTTTATTTAATTTAAAAAGCCAGTCAAAGTGCTGCTTTCAGCTACCTATTAATATTGAAAGGATCTTCTGGTTATTACAGTTATACTCCAAAATGTCTTCAAAGCAGTACAACTATACTAAATCATATGCCTTGCTGAACAAAAAGAATGATGACTAAACAATTTTTTTAAGACTTTACAGTGCAAAAAGATCATTAATAACACTAGACTAAAAAATAACCAACTTATCCCTCCATTGTATTTTCACCTGAATGTATCTTAAAAAACTACTTCAGACTAATGGAAAGAAATATTTCCTTTAGAAATAAATTCTCCCTGATCCTCTCTCTTCCCTCCTACCCTGGTTGAGAACATCTTTTTCCTCCATATAGCAAGTCCTAATAAAATTATTAACCAAAGAGTAAAAAATTCTGGAAACACTATTTTAATTATGTTCTAACACAAATAATGACAGCATTAAATTTAACCTTACACAATTAAAAAGGCCTGACTGTTTTTTAATTCGAGGGATCAGAGATCGAAACGGGGAACAACAAAAGTCAAATTCTAGCAAAATTATGTTTCCCATATTACACCATCTATTCTGTAATACCTTGAGCTCCTGCTACTCAATTTCATTACGTCCTTCTGCCATTTGTTCATACTTTATTTACAGCGATGTTAAAATGGGTATAAAAAGCTAGAAAAGAGGTTACAAAAATAGAGGTTGATAAACAGTGTTGCAAATGGTGTAAGACAGACTCTTTGCATTACAAGTTGGTATTAGGCTCCAGTTTTGAAAACTTGTGCACACTGTGAAGAGGACTAAGCAGAGTGAGCAAAGTTATGCAGGTGCCTAAGTTATTGTAGGATTACAACCTTACTACTACGTTAGGTGGGGTTTGCTTATTTCTAAGGACTAGAAGGTTACTACAAACTCAGTTTTGGCTTTCTCCAGATGAGATTTGCTGTAATGAGATAGCCATAATGTTCCTCTTCATCACACCAAAACATGAGTTTGGGTTTTTTTTTCAGGGAGAGAGAGAGAGAGAGAGAGAGAGAGGGAGGGAGGGAGAGATAGAGAGAGAAGTGAGTATTATTTCAGCTAATTATTAGTAGCTAATCAAAACGGAAATTCCCAGGCTATTTGCCATTTACATTATAAGTGGATTGCTCTGCGGAGAGAAAAACTGACAATCATTCAATATTCTTGTAATAATACTGTAAATATCTGTTTGATAACAGCAATAGTCTCATTTGTTCAATTTATAACTAATCAATAGCAATAATTTAATATTTTGCAGTAAGGAATTCTATTAAGAAAGCACCGTTTTGTGCAGGATGACAAAGGCTATCTGTTCACAAATTAATGCTTTGCTTCAGAATTAAACATCAAGAGTTGTCCTCCAAACAAGGAGAGATTTGATGGGGAGGCTGAGGGGAGTACAACGCAGCCCATGTGCTCTAGGCAATTTCCCCATCTGTATTGTAGATGCATCTAGCCCTGTCCAACACCAAACGCTCTCTGTCTGAAAAAAATAATAAAACACTGAGCTAAGTGACTTCGAACTTGTTTGCTTATTACAAGTGCAACAAAACCTCACAATCTCTAAAGTATTCAGACAACAGAATGAGCCTTGTTGGACAAGAATGGAGTAAAATCCATCTAATTTAGTAACTTCAAAATACATATTCACATTTTCATTGGACTGAAATGACTTGATTTGACTGTGTATTAGGTTTGAGTGGCACAGTTTTGGTAGTGGGGGGCTACAGGGAGGGTTCTGTGAGAAGCTGCTAGAAGCTTCCCCACATCTGATAGTGCCAATGCCAGCAGGTTCCAGGACAGATCTGCTGCTGGCCAAGGCTGAGCCCACCAGGAAGGTGGCAGTGCCTCTGGGTAACAGACTTAAGAAGGGCTCCACACTGAAGCAGGGGAACACTGTGAAGAGTCATGCCACTGAGGAGGAAGGAGTGGCACAGACAACGTGTGATGAAATGAATGCAGCCCCCATTCCCTGTTCCTCTGCACCACTGCGGGAAGGAGGCAGAGAAAATCCGGGGTGAAGCTGAGCTCAGGAAGAATACAGGGGTGGGTGGAAGGTGTTTTTACTATGTGGTTTAGTTTCTCATTGCCCTACTCTGATCTGATTGGTAATAAATTCAATTAATTTCCCCAAGTTGAGTCTGTTTTGCCCGTGATGGTAATTGGTGAGTGATCTCTCCCTGTTCTTCCTCATCTTTTCTTTCCCTTGTCCAGTTGAGGAAGTAAGTGATAGAGCAGCTTGGTGGGGATCTGGCATCCAGCCAGGTTCAATCCACCACAGACTGTTTATACATTGCTGCTTATAGTGATAATTTTCAATATATCATCACAGCATCTAACAAACACAAAGAAAAACTATTTTCTTCATATATTTGCACTGACAAAACACTTAAATACATTATCTGAAGCAAGCTATTACTTAAGCATTAAACTAATGAGACAGTCAAAATACTGGAAAATTATAATCTCATCACAAATCAGATCACAATGTATCTCAGCTAATTAGCAGAAGAAAAGCAGTAATAAATTACTTGTGTTTCTTGTTGGCCACTAAATCGGCTTTCAACATATTTTAAACAGTACTAAATATGAAACCACTGCTTCTTACTAACAAAGAGTTGTTAAAATACCAAATTTCTACTGGTTTTACGTGTTTATTTTTGGAAAGCCCTATAGAAAATAACAAAAGCTTTTTCTGTAGGGGAAGCAATGGACGCTTTCAGAACATATGGCATTAGCAGCATTTATCTAACATACCTAAAAATATGTGCTGATATATAACGGCTGAAGACATAAAGACACTACAGATAACACTTCCCAAGCACTTCAAGCCCAAACTCAAGGGCAGGTCCCCAAGGCATCATGAATATTCACTCAAAGTTCAGGTCTAGGACAAGGCTGGTAGCTTGGCTATTCCCAGAGGAGGGACTGTGTTTCTCATACCTCCCCATACTGTGGGTTCTCAAATCAAATTATGACTAAACTTCTGCTCAGTCCAACATCTGGAGATAATCCACAGAGTTCACTTTCACCAGCTGTCCTGTGTAAGTATTTGTCTCATTCCATGGCTGTAGATCAGTGTGATGACCTGATTACCTCCTTGTTATTCTGTAATACAAATTTCCAGCCTTCCATTCTCATTTACTGCTTTTTATGTGATGGTGCAGAAAATGAGGCAGTAGTCTCTCAGGAGTTAAATAACCAGAGCAGGACTGCTGCTTTTGGTGACATTCACCCACTGAAGAACTGGACTGCTATGGATGAAGGCACTAAGCAGCACCTTTTGGTGAATTCAGGGAAGGTGAATGAATAGCAGTTAATGTTAATCCTGATGCTGGGAAGAAAAGTATCTGTGAATTTTATTCACTCTGCAGGGTAAATAAGCAGTGACACATACTTCTCAGATGGACAAAATATCGTTTGTTTTTGAGAACCAGAATGTTCAGAGGAAGGACATCAGTGTCTTAAAAAACCAAGTGAAAGTGGTTGTGGTAGAGAAAGAGCAAGAGAAAATGTTATCACGCTGCATCACTGTCACTTCTTTTGCTGTTCAGCTTCACGTTGTTTTTCATAGGAGCAACTGTCTCACTGAGCTGCACTCAGGGAAGTCCCTAACCTGTGAATATCCCTGTGTCAGGACAAACAGAGACTGGTGAGGGAAGAACAAAGATGATGACTCTTACTTTTAAGCAAAGGGAATGGAAGCATTTTCCGAGTTGAGTCAGAGCACTGACACACTTTCCAATGCAGGCATGCTCCCTCCCCCACCACTTTCTACACAGACTCATTCACAAAACAACAATAAATAAGTCAAAAGCAAACCTAGAAAACTGCTCAGTTATCAATTCAGAGTTGAAACTGCTTCCCGAAATTAATTAAAATAGGCAGACTTGCCACCTTCATCCTTGTTAGTTTGGGTCTCCCTCCCCTGTACCACAATCTTTCCTTAATTTGCTTTCTTTTCAGTCACTTCTAGTCCAAGCATCCCCAAAAGTTTCCAAAGTGGGTTTATTTTCCTTTTCTTCTTGGAACAGAGCTGATACGCCCCAGAAGACTTTATTTGCATCTGTAAACCACAAAGACCCTTCAAAGGGTCAGCAGCGGATGGGGAATGAATGGTGGTTGGGGAACTCTGAAGAGGTGAGTGGTGCTGGAAGCAGAGAAGCCATTGGAACAGACGATTCAACAGCACAGAAGAAAATACTTATTTTAGGCTTTTAAGCTGTGCTGGAAAGGGTACGGTTGCCCCCTGCAAAGGAGTTCCCTGGGGAACAGCTCATTGTACTCGCAGTGGGAAACACGAAGGCAGGGGAAGTATGAGCTCAGATGCAGAGACAATGAGCACAAGGCTCCTTCCAGAGTGACTCATCCAGCCTCTGGGACAGAGGAAACCGATCACTCCATAAATCAGCATCTTTTGCTAACTATCCAAGTAGTGGCACTTGGCAGTGGGGAAAGCAGCTGTTCACTCCTTCTAACAGCTCATGGGACGGTGCTGGGAAATGGCAGTTAAACAGAGGTTCTGGGGAGATGACATTTGGTGACAAGCCGAGAAGGAAATAGTATAATAACATACTTAAAGGAATTCATTTGAATAAGTAATAGGGAATGGGATCAAAGTATTCCAATAACACTAAAGTTCTGCTACAGCAAAGGCAATTTTATCAAACTTGTGGGCCACTCATGATTTTTCTTGTAAGAGTTAATTTTTACATAATTTATGTGCCAATAGTGCAGTTTTCTCATAACAAAGTCCTAGCTAACATGTAATAGAAAGGAGAGAGCAATTTTGAAAAAACATGTTGGTTTGGGGGTTTTTTCCCTACAAAGTTATTAGATTTTCGGTAGTAAAATTACATGCAAACTAATTGGGAAAAAGTCCCCAATATGTATTTCTCAGTGTTATTACTTTTACATTTAGTGTGTTAGCAGTAAAGAGTCTGCAGGGAGGAATTCCTTTCCTGATGAGCACTGCTGTCCTGTCCTGCCTTGAAAACCTAAAGAGCTTCTATTCCTATGGAAGGCAAGTAACACACCAGAACATGGAATTAAGTGATGCACCAAATATTACATTAGTTTCACTATTAATTAATCAGAGACAATGGTTTGAGAGTAAGATACTTTACTAGAACTTGCTGTTTTCAGTTTGTCTTACAGTCTGATGTTTAGGAATGTCTCTTCTGAGCAGTGTCTCTCACCCCTCTCTAGCCCCAGAAGGATTTGGGGGGAAAGAAGAGGGAGAAAGGGATTTATTCTGTTCTGGTTGGTTTTACTATTATCTTCTTAAAAATATCAAGGATACAACGTAAAGCAGCATAGGAGTTTTCAATTATATTAACCAAACAAATCTGATGCAGATAGCTGAGCCACCAAAGCTCCCCCTAGATGATGGGAATCAGATTGGGTCCTCTGGAGTTGACCTACCACCTCCAGCTGCCTGCAGAGCCCTGCAATTCAGCCACATGTGCAACAGTGTCTGGGAAGAACCAGGGCTACCCATACCTGGAGTTCACTGCTTCTCCAACCATCAGGAGGAGCCAGGTACCAGCTGGTGCTGTTTGACCACTTTTGATCTCATGTTACACACGGGGAGCTGAAGCAAAGGACAAGTGGGTCTTGTACTACACGAAAGTTTGGAAAATCAGAAATCATCTCCCTCCCAGACTCTTTTAACAGGCAGCCATAAAAATAATTAGAGGGAAAAAAAAAAAAAAAAGAGAGAGAAGAGCGAGAGGTTAGTTTGTAAGCCATGTTATTCCTCAGAGAAATACATTCACCCATTCATCCAGAGGTGACTAAACATTCCGAAAACCATTTAACTGGTTTGCTGTTGGAGAAAGGCAAAGAAGGATAGGCAAAAGAAGAGATTACTTTGTCCTCTCCTCTTCTCTGCTTTTCTCTGGGAAATACAATTTCCTTCAAAGAATTGAGATAACCCACCAAAACCAGCCACTGCTTTTTCAGAAACAGAAGCCTATGGCTAACAATTCCAAGCCATTTCACTTTTGAATAACTGTATTTACAGATAAATAAAGAACAACTGTCTATTGACGTCCCATCCCTGAAACCAAGAGAAGCACTCCCAATGTGAACATTGAAATATCTATTCTTTTTTCAGGGAAAAAAAAAAAAATCATAAGACTGCTTTTTTCAAGAAAGACAGCTCATAAAATCATTGAGAAATCTTTCTTCTGCTGGACAAAATACTTCTTCAGCTTTGACAATCTGGAAAAAACTCTAGCTGTTACAGTAAGCACAAAATAAAATGAAAAAATAACCCTGAAACAAATAATCTTACTTTTAGCCTTTCACACATTCTCAATTTCTCCTACCAAGAGCAGAACAGCCTTGAGAGGATGAGCAGCAGTGTCTGAAACCATGGAAACTGTAGTTTGCCTGTTTTTCTTGAGTTGGGCAACAGGCCCTGTCTGAAATCTAGTTTCCACAAGGTTTTGCAATTAGAGAAGTCAAGTATGAATGCAGTAAGTTAGGGAACAAAAATAAACAGCATTTCATACTTCATCCTAAAAGTTTCTAAGTTATTATGAAAGTCTTTTCAGAACCACCCTTTGAGACTCAGATTATTGGATCATCATCTCATTTCTGGCCAAGAATGCTTGCGATTTAAGGAAAAGCATAAAAATGGACTGCACCAGTGTGACACAGGTATTTTGCAAGAGAGAATTTATATACCTTCTTTTTTGGCAATTTCACTGTTCTCCCTTTACTCAGAATTTTTAGAGGATGCAACAATGTAGAGGACTTATCTTTTCATATACATACACACCTTAGAGTCAGCTTAATAGACTTTTTGGTCTGTTGAATATATAGGTGCAGTTTAGTAAAGATGCCGAGATTCACAGTTCATTTACATTCCTTAGCTGACCAGACCTTAAGTGCAAACCCTTAAATTTTTCACTTTTACTCCCCAAAAACTTACCAGACATGGTGAAGGACATGTTTGGTTTCTCTTTTCTTTTAAACAAAGCAACATCTTCAGGAGAAAAACTGTTCCCAGACTCAAAATATGAGTAAAGATCCAGGACCAACGAGAGAGACTCGCATTCAAACACTGACCTACTTCCTATTATAGCTTTCCTCATAGCTGAAGAACACACAGTGCTTCCTTAGTAAAACTGAAATGGTGTGGCATATGCTTCTGTAGACAAATAAAATGCTGACAGGCAATGCAGTAAACTGAGCCACACCACTTTTTCCTCCTGTGAAAGCCCTTTAAACATCGGTATTACATTATTCACTCGAATAATGACTGAGTTCTTTATAAATGGGACAGAAAGTCAATTATTCTACACAATGCACCATCACAAGCAAGACTGGAAGATCGATGTGCCCATAGCCTATTTTACAAATACTTTAACAAAAAACAAACAAGAGAATTAAGTTCATAGCTTCTTAACACTTTCCAGAGCTGGTAATGCATGTACTGTAACTCACAAAGGCTATTTATAGAGGCGTGTTTCTGCACAGCATTCCTAGAAAATCGTTTCTATTAACCCTCGGATACCATGTTTGTTGAAGCCCTGAGGATGTGTTACAATTAAAAATTGGTGTGAAATTTGAATTTCAACAGTGTTTTTTATTACCCAGACATAAAATGCCGGGTTGACACTTTGTGATTGAGATGAAACACTGAGTATCGTTTGATTAAAACCAACAAAAGAGCAGTAAAAGCCATCAGTCCTAGGTACCCCAGTTTTAAACACACACTGGGAGACCCCAGACACTGGGATGTGTAGCAAGCATACTTGTTGAGAAGCTGAACAGCATGGCTTTGACTTGCAAACATGCAAATTTAAAAAATCAGAATTAATTTTAAAGCAAAGCAGTATAATATGAAATCTTTTTTTTTTTCTTCAGCACTTTGGAAATGAACACAATGCTAGCATTCATTGCTTCGATTTTTTATAACTAAAATGTTTGGGGTGTTTTTTGTAAAGCAGAGCGTGCCTTAGTTGTGCTATGAAAAACAACACAAGTTCTATGGAGATCCATTTGCTAGTTTATCCTAATTATTACAGTAAAACATGTTTATTGTTTTGTTGCCTATATACAACATATTAAATCTACTTACAGTTGCTAAATTTAGGATTATCCCTAGATGAGTATATTAAGCCTGAAACTGAAATGATTCTAGAATATGCTACCAAATCCCTTTAAGTAACTGAAATGTATATTCATTAAATACGCTGTTCCAATGGATTACTCCTCTATTTTTAAGAAATTAATTAATAAAATATATGCATAGTGTTTAGGGGTGGAACAACTACATCTAATTAAAGAAACTTTACCAATAGCTTCTTTCAACAAATTCACACCAGCCTTTTAAAGTTAGACACAGCATAGTTAATTGCATTTAGCGCAGAAACATGCCAGAGGGAGGTTTTTCATTATCCTTCTAAAAATACTCTGTGCTAAATATTTTTGCCACATACTTAAATTTCATTGTCTAAAACTACAGTATAGTACAGTAAAAATACTATCTGCTATATTTAGGAAATTTTATTGAATAGTTCATTGAAATAGTTTATAAAAATCTGCACTAGCATTCTCTGCTGTACTGTGCAAAGCTTGCACTTAGTCTTGCATATTAAAAAAAAGGTAGCGCTGAATCCAATTCTTCCTCAATAATTAAGGAAAGAGAAATGAACAAATGCATTTGAAAATAGAAAGTAGTAAAAAAGACTAACAAATATTTATGCAAAATTAATTAAAATATTATTCAAATTCTTGAGTACGAAAGATATTCCAACAACTCTGGGCATAGTATATTTTCTCCAACATGTGTGTAATGGTGAGGCTACACCAAAGTTTCTTTTGCAAAGGTTACCAGAGTGGATTATTGATATATTAACTTTCTCATATGGAAGCCCAAGCAGAACCCAAGAGTGAAAATCTGTCACAAGAGCATACGAAATCCCAGACTGTATTACTGATTCAATGCTCTGATACCAATAATTAAAAGTGGGAACTTGCAGAATGTACTGCTTGATCAGCACAGGTAATGAATTAATAATTACAGAAGTATACTTAAAAAGCATTGGTGACAATGACTAGGTAATTTCCATTTCTGCTCTAAAGAGGTTAATTAATAATTTGAACCTCAACCACATCCTCTTCAGTATTCACAAACTGCAGCCATTATGTGTTAAGTTTGGGGAAGAGGAGCAGGCAGTTTGCACCTATATATTTTAGCTCCCCTTGAGAGCATGCTGACACATGTTGGAGGGAGTCCTGTTTTGCACTAGGGTTAGCCCAGAAGAAATAACCCTGGCTTAGCTGGTTATAAACATGCAAACTGAAACCCATAAGAGGCAGGGCCAAATCTGTAATCAATGTATTTGCTGCAATATAGTGGTATTTCTAAAATATGCACCTAGACATAAATACATAAATATGAGATAGAATCTGCTTTAGAAATTCAGTGTAGTTGTATAAATCAGAAGTTAAGAGAAGCAGATAATTCAGCCATTATTACATTTAGAAGCATTTCAGAAGGTGAAAATATAATCTGTTCAGGAAATACGTAGTTTAGTTTAGTTTTAAAAACACCCACAGGGAAACTGATGATAAAAAGCAAGAACAAGTTATAACTGAGTAGATGCAGATTTCATCAGAGAAATATATTCACTACATGCAAATACTGTAGGTGGTTGTAGTTTAGTATTTAGGAAATGTGCCTTTTTAGGGTTTGCGTTCCAAATGTTTTATGTCTTCTTTTTCCTACTAATCAATGTATTTGTAAAACAGATAATTTGCAATTAACTTAACATCTTATTGTTTCTTCATAACTAACAAATAACAATTGTTTTGGGAAAAAATGTGCACAGGCACACCTGGTAGTATGATTCCTGTGAGAACCAGAGAATAACTTAGAATCACTGGCATCTCTAACTACCCTGGTGGCCCTCGTGGGTTTGGAAACCACTCAGGAAAATTTAAAGTTGGGGAAGCCCATCAGCATCATGCTGTAAAAGAGCTATAATTTCTATAACAAAATCAGTCAGAGATCAATTCTAAGTGGAGCAGTTCCAATCCAAAATGAGTTCGGAGTCAAGTTGCAGGTGGCGCAACTTGTGATGGCAAGAACAACTGAATTTATATGTCTGAAGAGATAGCACTATGTTTACACACAGCATGACAGTATTATTTATTCAGTTTTTGTAAGTATGTAACTTGGACTTGACCTTATTCTGAAATCAGAAAAGAAAAAAAGAATGTGTGCACTGATCGTGAACTATCAGTAGATAGTTCTGATTCTACAACTTCCATAGTCAATGTTATACGATTTTAAATCTCAATGAAATAGTCTGACCACTTTTGTTGTTTCAAAGGAAATTAAGCAACAGTCATAGCCATTTGGAAAACCATGACTCAGAATAAAGTAAGAGAAACAGTTCTTATTTTTACATATCAATTTTATTTTTATGTATTTGGCTTGAAATACTGTAGCCATGTTATAATATCTGACTGACACCCTGTCCCATTGAAAGCACCTTTCTTTCCGAATTCTGATGACAGGAGATGAGAGTGTCTAACAGAATTCAACACCACACCATCAAAGAACTCCACTTTTACAGCTCCCGGGTTTTATGGAGCAGTAGTGAGCGCTTTGAAAAAAGGTTTTAAATGTTAGGCATCAGCATCCAAAAATAAATGTTCATCTATTCAGAAACAATAACCAAAAAAAGCTTTAAGAAGAAAAATCATTTAAGGGTTTATTTTTAAACAGCTATTTTTAAAGTGAGCAGCCTTGACATCAGAACATTCTTCTGTCATCATAAGAAAAGGGAGCTTAATTTTGAGGGATCAAGCTGCTTCCTTTACTTTGAGTTCCGTAATTCTTCCTTTCTAAACTTAAGAAAAGCTACCAGAGTGTAACTGCTCAGTGGTAATTGACTTAAACATCTAGAGAAAATAACAATTAAAAAGGTACAAAGGGTTCCTCGCTGTACAAATACATTAAAGTAGGTAAATATGAATTCTGAATAAATGAATTTTTAATACATTCACTCTTTGAAAATGACTCTTTCATTCTGTGTACACAAGTGTCACAAACTGTTTATGAAAATAACTGTTCTGGAAAATAAATAAAACACTGGCAAAGAATGTGTTGTGTCCTACTTCTGTGGCTCATCTAATAGTTGACAATTCACTTCCATACTTTGTGGTTTCACTGCTTCAGCTCAAGTACCACAGTGTGTGGATTGAAGGGTGACCTTCAGAAAGACAATGTATTCCAATAACTTGTTTCAGTGGTCACAATATCCAAAGTGGAAATACTGATGGACAATAGCATGTGATGACACATGTCAACCACAGGAGAAAAGTTTAATAAAGCAGGACATGCCGTGCCATAAGGAAATCTGGCTTCCATTTCTGGCTCTGATACAGCTTTTCTTTATGTGACAAATAATTTCATCTGCCTAAATTGCTTTTCCCACAGTTTAAATGAGATAATATTTGTTTACTTTTCCAGATACTGTGAGAACTAATTTATTCATACCAGGGAAAGCATTACAAATTTGTAAAATGGGAGCCTTGACTGGACCTTTAGCATAAAGCTGTCCTGTAGACTGGGAACACTTCTTGTCAACAGCAAGCAGTTAGGCTCAGATTTGTTTACAGAAATTTGAAGCCCCTTTCATGCAACTTCTGCCACAAATAATAACAGAAAATGTTTATTCCTGGTACAATGACATTAGCAGTCCTTATTATATGTGAACCCACAAAACCAGTAACGAAATTAAATATGCTGCACTAAATTTACAGTACCTTCTTGGTCACTAGGACAAATATAACAGGTTTTTATAACCTCTAGAGAATTTCTCATTCTACCACCAATGCCTACTTCATCCCTACAGTCCCAGAGGTCTTTTTTTACCTTCTTGGTAAAGACTTATGGCTCAGCTATAACTGCTCCAACAGTGTCCTCTCCTCCACAATGGCCTGAGTGTAAGCTATGAGTAGTAAAATATAAAAATACACATAACATTTTAAACCTCAACAAATCAAGGCTAACAAGATTAAGGAAAATAAAAAAAAAAGAAACTTTTTTTTTTTTTTTTTTTGTGGCACATTGTGGAAACAGAACCTGAGCCTGAATTATTGCCAGAAAAAACTGTCTCAGCACATTCACTAGGGACTGGGCAGACCACAAAGGTTCCTTACATGCATATTCCATCAACCAAAAGGAAGATGGATTTGCTCATTAAATCACAAGTAAGTTATCAGTAACGGAGCTCTCAAAAAAACAGAAATTAAAATGACGACCTTTGAAACTCTGAATATGCCTAGTTTAACTGTTGCTAAAGAGTAAGAACCATACAAAGAGGCTTACTGTCACGACAGCAATTTTACAGAATCTAATAGTGTGAATGGCCAAACCACTTCTGATATCACAGTTAGGTGCTGCTAAAACAGACAGTTTAATCCTAGATTAATTTTTATTCTGAATAATTGGAAGAAAGCACTTGATAAAAGTCTTGCATTTCTGGCAAGAATCCAGATGGTCTCAGGTAAAGTATTTATCATTCACACAGCACCTCCACCATCTATTTAGCAGAAAGCATGACTATTTTAATCAGCTAAGATTGTATTCCTATACCAGCAGTATTACATTCACTTATTTAGAAGCTGAAACTAATGTAAGTTGGTATGATTCAATAAGGAACCATATGGTCTTCTTGTAAAAATATAAGCTAAATATTTGTTTATATAGTCTTTAAGAAAACCAGCTAATTTTGAAAACAAACAAACAAACGTACCTCAAACAAAATTTCCATTTTTTTTCTCTCCAATCAGGTGCTTCTAGAATAATTGAGATAATTCAAATCAGTTTACTCCTGTTTTCATGATCTTTTAAAGCCTTACTTTTGCCAATGATTAACAGCACATACAGGGACAGATCAGTTTGTGTTCCTTATTTGTTTATCTTTCTAAATCCACAAATGAAGACTAAGGAGGAGAAATAGCTACAGTTTTAGTGTGCATGGGTTTTAGCCCAGTTGCCAGGAAATTTGAGTTCAAAACTGTTGCTGCAATTCACTATTCTTCCTAAAATAGTAAATGACAAGAATTGTCAAAAGAACAAAGTGCTCACTGAAAAAGGCCAGCTCTGGTGCAAAGCCAATGCTGTTAAATTACGGAGTGCCAGTAATGAAGCGCAGATTGTCACCTGTTGCAATTCTAGTCTCAAAAACTGAAAACAACAATTAATTAATTCTAAATTAAAAATGGATATTCCAGGCATTGAAGAGTTGCAAATACATACACCACTGAAAACACAAAGGAAAACATCAGCATGAGGTCCTACAAGCTGCTGCTGCTTTAAGAAAAAAATTGTGTTTCTTCAGGAAGAAACAAGGGCCATGAGCAGCAGAGGTGTCACAAGGTATATTAGTGTAACTGCTGAAAAGGACTGAGTGACAAAAAAAAAATCGACCCTTTCTGCGAACTTCAGAGAGCCCCAACAGAGACCATGATGATGCATGTATCTATTTATCTTTTTTTGTCTAAAATGAAGACCAACAAATCCTACACAGCTGTCCTTATGCTGTTCAATATCCTTTGATTTTGTTAAAAAATATTTTGAATTCTGTATTATGCTAATGGTGACACAGCTGGCAGCACAAACTCCTTTCAAATTCAGACAACCAAGGAAGCTGACCTCTGTGAGATGTCCTGCTTTGAAATATCATTAGATAAATCTAATACTCCCAAAATGAAAAGATAATTTCCCACCTAATTATCCTCAGAGTACTTTTTAAATGTTTATCTTACTTAGCTAAGAGTATTAAAATTCTGAAGAAAATAAATATTTGGCTGTGTATTAATTATGCTTACAGAATGTGAAGGGACAAGCTTTATGTAAAGGATGACGTTGGACATCCTTCACTGTTTTGTGAAGAAGCAGCAGCAGAATAACTCACCATGTACCTTGAATTTAACCTGCACACACTCATTCCATAGGGAAATAAACCCAAGGGATGCATATAACAATGGAGGTGGCCAAGGGCCTGATCATAAAAGCTGGAGAGGATTCAGTTTAAGCAGCACACTCATTCAACTCACTGTCCTTCCCTTCCATTATGCTTTCTATGGCTTTTCTCTACCATCAATCCAAGTTATTGCTAGGAAATAATAAAAACAAAGAAGGACCTGAAAATCCTGCAGCTAATGTTCTCTTGCCTTGGATTCTGAACAGAGCGAGAGATTTTCATTTTAATTCACTGAAGTAGATTTTACATAAAACTTCAAACACTTTAATTTAGAGTTATTTGGCAACATCAAATGCTTAACCTGCACCTAACAGAAAATGTCCAAAGCACAGTCTTGGTGTTTCAAAGAAAAAGGAGTAATTTAGAGAAAATACTAGAAACCTGTTACATTCTGCAGAGGTTTTTTTAGGATGTGGTAATGCTGGGTAGCAGGGATGAACCTGAAGATTTTCCTCATTAAACCTCCTGCTTTTGGAAATTCTATCATTTACAGAGCTCTGTCACCTAGTAGCACCCTCCTCTCCCCATCCCATCAAAAACACTGTATGCTCAAAAGAAACCTCAGATGATTTAGATAATTTAAATTCTTTCTAAAAATTTCCAGATCTTTATCCACTCATTAATGGATATAAATTGTCCTTAGTTTTAAGGGCTGTGCATGCTGGCGATTTATGTTTTGTAACAATGAAGAAAAATAAGACAAATAGGCCATCATTTTCGTGCTTTCCTTCCTAAGAGTGTATCTATCTGAAGAGGACCATATTGATGGATTTTTCCTTGTTTCTTATGTAAAATACATCAGCTGTTTTCTCCGAAAAAAATACTAGTACATCAGCAGCCAAACTCTCACCCACAACCTGGATGGAACAAATCCTTATAGAGGCAATAGAGGTGAAGCAAAAAACCAGGAGCATATTTCAGTTTTAAGCTTTTGCTGATTACAACAGATGTCAAGGTTTTGAATCAGTACAAAAATAGTAACTATGTCTTGTTTTGTTAGAACAACAAACTCCTAAACAATGATACGTTTCCTGAGTGCTTGAGCCAGTGATACCATCAGCCGAGAATCTGATGACTCAGAACACTGTCAATTTTGTTTGCGGACATAGTTAAGCTCACTAACCCATGTCACAACTTCTGGGTAGTTTATCTACAGTAAGCCCAAAGAATGCAAACTTTATTATTAAAAATTAATAGCTATGCCTAAATATTTAGGAAGAAACCTCAAGTTTCAAACACACTGGAGTACTTCTCATCATTGAAAATCAACCCTACAGCTGGTGGCAATATAAATTCACTACCTAAAGTAGAATTACTTGCATGAAAGACACCTCATGTCATACACAAAGCAGTGGGTCTGGGCTGACCCATCTGAGCAACTGCTGCCTTGTCCCAGTGGCAGCTGCTCGAGAGGTTTTGCTGGCTGCAGCAGAGGGACGCGAGGGAGCCCAGCTGCTCCACTCCTCGCAGAGCACCGCAGCTCCCGCTGGAAGCCGCGGCTCGCTTACGGCATGTGCCTCCCTGCCAGAGGCTGCATCTCATCTCAGCCACAGCCAGCCTAGCAGAAGGCCAGTGCAGAATCTGGGAGCAAAACCACATTGCCCGCTCCTCCTTCCTAGGCAAGCCAAAGAAGGAATGATTCTACCTTAGGTCATCAGAGAGCTGTGGATAAAAATGGAGATGCCCTCCTCCAGCACCCTGAGTTCTGCCAGCCTCTGGATTTCAGCAGTGCTGGTTCTGCCCTTACGGGGTAGCTCTATGGGTTATGTCCTTGGTGTAACTTGCATTTCTTATACATTTTGTGCAAAAAGCAAGACTAAACATGGCAGAGAAAATATGTCAAAATAAATGTTGTGGTCTCTTAACCTGTCGGTAAGAGAAGTATGTTCAAGTCTCATGCTGCAAACCACGAGAATCACTGTAATGTATGCTTCACTGATATATGTGATATTCTCCCTATGCATCACTTTTTATTGTAGCTGGGGAAAGGAAGAGGAGGAAGCTAAAAAAACCCATTAAAAAAAAAAAGCATATTTCTTTTAGCTGCTGATTTTCCTGACAATTACTAATGAAATACTTCACGGTCCTGTTCTTTTTATGTAAAATGTACTCCCAAATACAACCTCTTTCTTCTTCAGCCTTATCATTTATTTTATACACATGGACAATTGCACACTTACATCTTCCTGGTGCCTCACCAGTTTCTCTATCAGACCAATTTAGGATGAAAAGCAAGGTTGTTGAGATAACAGCAATGGGGAAGACTGACAGACGGGTATGAATTGTGTATCTACCCTTTCACACTTCCCTTCATCTGCCCACCCCGGTCTCCCTCTCCCTCTTCTAATCTTTGTTTCTCTTAAAAAATAAATGTCATGCATTTCTTATTAGGTTGTATAGAAAGAAACTTACCTTTCCACATCCACTTGTCTCAGAATGCTCTCTTCCACAATGATAAACTGACAAATGATGAGCCTTACTTGTAAGGAATTTTCCTGCCCCTTTTACAGTATGGATCTGCGTTCTGCCTTTCATCACCTCTAGCCTCCACAAGTGTCAAAAATGATTGATTGGCTGTTGAAATATTAATAATTTCATATCCTTTTCCATTTTGGTATTTTGAACTGATGTAAAACGAGATCACTGTCCAATACTGTAGGTGACACATGACACAAACTGTCACATATTCTGTTTTCCTACCTCTCTAATCAATCGTTCAAGCATGTAGCTCTTCCATCTGGACTCGAGAACTGAAGCCCCCCTTCAGATGGAGAGGACACATTCTATAACTCTTTTTCTAATTAATTCCCTTCATTCTTTGCAACGTTTTGCCAGATAAAGCCACCACTAAACAAACTCAACTACCAGTTCTCAAAAACCACTCAGACACCTGCCATTATTTTAGATATGCTGGTTTCTATAGACCAGATCAAAATATAACCCCATCTCTTTAAACACCTGCCAGCTCATATCTAGCAATTAGCCCTGCATCCTTCCTTTTGCTCTCCAAGCACTATCCTCACCTCATCATTATGAAAAGTGATAGTTAAGGTAATATATTTTTATTTGGGTATCCTAGTTCTTCGTATTTGAATCATATCTGAATACTTTCTTTGTTACTGGCCCATGACTTACATTTTCCCACTATTCGTGAAGTATATTCCTATTTAGGATCTGATCATATCAAATTTCTTCATTGCACCTTCTATTTCTCTGACCTTATTCCTTTTCATTTCTTTAGCAAATAAAGTTTACCACATTCAAAACTGCTTAGAGCTTGCACCTGCAAGGATCAGTTCCTAAGCTCTTTGACTTAGCATATAACCCTCTTTATTATAAGTTCCCCCCATTAACATTGGCTCCTCCATCTTATTGAATACAAACTATTTGTCTTCACTTTGTGCCCTATTTCCACTTGACCATTACACATCTTATCACCTCTTATCTTCAACTGGCCAATATTACTTCCCTCCATCATTCACTTGCAAAATTCCGAATTGCCACTGTCTAGGGTGCTGGTCCATGCTTACACTTACCTGACACTGTGGTAAAGAATGTTAACTCTATGGCATGCATTGAGGATTGCCATGCAGATGTAGTAGAACAGATCTCAACCTTATTTTTATATTAAAAAAAAAAAAAGAAAA